>CM060950.1:315231055-315333555 GCA_030765055.1 Mantis religiosa
CCAATTTTAAGCATAAATAAGTAAGATTAAAATTTAAATTGTAAGTATATTTGACAAATTAAGTATAAAAATTTTCGAAATTAATATACTTTTATATTATTCACATTTTACACAAGGATAACGTTTGAAACATCCTAAAGCATTAAAAAGTTGTATATTAGTTAACTTTTGCATGGGATGAACTTTCCAAGTATCACCTAAAATCTAAATAATTTTGAACTATAAAAATAATCTTCGAGATATGGACCTAAAACCTAAGCAGTTTTATGCAAATGACACCTTACAAAGGACAACTTCCAAAACACCAGCTTAAAACCAAAATAGATACTTTCCATTGGAACTTTACAGAATGATTTTCCAAACACTAACCTAAAACGTAAATAGTTTTATAGTAGTGAGATTTTAAATAAGGATAAGTTAGATAAGGATAAAGATACCAATCTAACAAGCTCGCCTCCATAGTGTGGAGGTAGCTTGTATACGTCACATTCAAGGGAACCTGAGTGCGAATCTCGGTCAGAGTGAATTAGCTGGGTGCGAGTTTTTTCCGATGTTTTCCTAATCCTGAAAGGTAAATGACGGGTAACTTTAAGCGCTATAAATATTGGTCATATTTGAACATCATTTCACCCATTTCATTCATCGTCCGAAATGACTTTCGTTGAAGGATACAAATATATCTACCTATATAGAATAGAAGGGGGAGGGAAGAACTATACCTATGGTTTTATACTAGTGGTATTTTACCTAAGCGAAAACTTAATTATTTTATACTATTGATGTTTTACGTAAAGGTGCTTTTCAAATGTCACAAATTTCATTATTGATCTGCAAAATAAAAGTGAGTTTACACATTCTTTATTTGTAATATTGGTAACGTGTCTCATTCTTATTCAATGGTTAGTCTGAAAAAGATTGATTGGGTTGCAAGGGTGAATATTATCAGGGGAGCAGTATACTTAGAGTGATGAATTCAAGTCTCCAACTAGAGGTGCGACAGGTCAGTTTTCACTTTTTCGCGTTAAAGAGTGCGTGCAGTCAAGGCTGTCAGATCCTGTTCATTAGCAATGAATTTTGTGCAATCTCAGAACACAACCGAGTTAATGCACGATAGCAGGCACATCCTTCATTGGTGATGTAGTATTCGTTGCTATCCTGCTCAGCTACTAGGAATCCATTCATATCCTACTTAGGCGATCAGAGACATCAGAATATACTCCCCAGGTGGAGTATATCGTAATAGGAGCTGGTTTCACTTTAATGCTGTGAATACCTTAGCTATGATATCATGTAGCTTGATACACAGTATCAATGTGGAGTTCCAGCCCACTACTCAGGTAATTCTCAGTTCCGGACCAAAGTTTTACACTTTCTGAAAATTTAGAAAATTGTAGAAACAGACGTTAATACCATTACTGATTTCCATCATTGTTTCGGCTAAATTTTGCAACTAAACTTCAAATAGAAAAACTATTTCAACATGTTTAAATAAAACTGACTTGTTAAACAGAGGGTTTTCAAAATGAAATTTTAAATTTTCCGCACTGTAGCATTCAGAACCTTTTCGTGTTTAAGAACTGTGTCTTCCAGTCCTGCGCTTTGCGAAGTACGTAAAATACATGCATACCTATGTTAAAAAGTTTTCCTTGTGCATGTGCAAAAATTAATTTCAGTAATCCCTGGTCAGCGGACTCCTAACAACAAGACTTGCCACTCAAAGAAAGTTGGGGGTGGGCATTGTTGTATACTACGTTGATTAATAACGTGACAAATGCTTGAAATAGCGCGCTCTGTGAGGCATGAGATGCCACCAGAATAAGACAGACCAGGTCCCTACTCCCGAGAAAACGGGAGTTTTGAGGTGTTTGGACACGGGCCTAAACATTGCTCCCTGCTGCACGTCGTTTATTTTCTGCTCATTCGCACATGTCTGGTTCTTCGCTTTTCCAGTTCTTTGTTTTTATCTTATAGCATGTCGCCCACAGTCATGAAAGACACCGAAGAGGCAAATAGAAGGAAACAGCATACGGCGGGAACAATTCCGTTGTTAAAGGACATTCAGAGCCCCTGAAAACCACATTCAAACAAAACAAATACTACATTATAATAAGAAAATTGAATGATCAAGTTCCTAATTAATAAATTGTATGCAGAGCATTGAAATACTTATATCGGAATCAAGAAGAAAAATTCAAAAGTCGTAAAAACGAGTTCTTAACAGGGAAAGCAAAACGAAACTTGGGAATGTGTATGCGTCCTAAAACGGCTAATACCGTGGAAAAATTATTATACATAAATTGTGTGTTTTAATGATCGCAATTTAATACAGTAGTTCTTTGTTGATATTCTGTCATTTCTCTGATAGCAAGAGGTACAAAAATATTATCAGAATGATTATAATAAAGAAAATAAAGAATTTGAGGAAATAAAGAACAACGAAATGCCTTTGTCTAAATATACAGATGTCTACGCATCTATAGGGTAGATTGAGATGAAGAAATGTTCTGAAGATCTTTATGGTAGTTGAACAAAACCTGTTAAGCTTCTGAATTTTGATACAGATTAGACTTTTCGTTTAGGATTACGTTTTTCATATATAATATATATTATATAATATATATAATATACAATACTATAATATATTATTGTATTATAATATATATTACAATATATTATATACAATTTTCAAGCCTGTCTCGATAGCGTAGGCATGTCTGCCTCACGTTTTCAAGGGGTCCCGAGTTCGAATCTCGTAAAGGGTGAGTTAACTGAATGAGGTATTTTTACGTCGTTTTCCCTTATTCTAAAAGGCGAATTTCGGTGAACACAAAGCTCTATGGACCCTGGGCTCATTTGAACATCATTTCACCCATTTCATTCTTCGTCCGATATGACATTACGTTGGAGGACGTAAATTACAGGAAAAAATTACGCACACTCGCGCACACACACAAATTGGTATCCCTTTTTTCTTTCTATAGAAAGGGACTTAAAATATTCATTTCTAGAGAAATCTTAATATTGAATTGGTGGGTGAAATGTAATACATTTTTTACATGAACAATATGGGCAGTAGAAAAAGTAAAAGTGTTTATGATAGTAAAGCACGTAATCTGCAAACACGTAAAAACAAATGGTTTCCTTACAAAAGCACTGCTGTCCATATAACATGTCTATGACTAGATTTTCGTTTACCACCTAAGTAAACGGAATAACACTACATATGATCCTTGAGAAAAACAAATGTAATTCCTCAAAACAGTTTACGAGCGCTGTTCAGTAAAGAATTATCACAATTTTTTTGACAGCGTACCTTTACTCATCCTGATAATTTTGATGGTCCTTTACAAAATAGTCTCCCCTGAATGCGATGCACTTGTCCCCGCATTTCTGCCATTCTTCAAAGACATGCTGGAAACCATTGTTTGAGAGATCCTTCAAAATCACCTCCGCATCCTTCACCACTGCTTCTGATGATGGATAAGGCTTCCCACGAAGGAGTTTCTTCTAGTTAGGGAATAGAGAAAAGTCACATGGTGCTAAATCCGGACTATAAGGAGGATGAGGGATGCACTTGAGGTTGATTTTTGCAAGATATTCTGCAACAACTTTGGCAATATGCAGCCGCGCATTATCGTTGTGCAGCATCCAGCCTGGTTCACAGAAATGTGGTATTTTGGGCCTGATATGGACTTGCAATATTTCAGGACATCCCTGTAGTATTCTCCAGTTACTGATGTGTGTGCAGATACAACATGCTGATAAACCATTTTATGAATATCAAAGAATGAGATGACCATAACTTTCACAGTAGAAGCAACCACTTTTCCTTTTTCGGGGGTTAGTGATGGAGTTGGTTTCCACACTGAGCTTTTCTGCTTGCTCTCAGGATCATACTGATGTAGCCAAGTTTCATCAGCAGTAATCACGTTTGATAGAAACTCCGGATCTTCCTCTGACATCAACTTTAACTGTGTATTACCTCCATTGCAGCGGTAGGCGATACTGAACATGTCTGAATTTGCCTGGTTCTCACAGGCGGAAACTAGGAGTACCAATAATGAAACTACTACGGCATGTTTGTTTCACATTAAGCTAACAGGATATAATAAGATTGAATTTTAGTGCGAAAAATTCTGTCCGTAAAAATTATGATCATTCTTTATTGAACAGCCCGCGTAATTATGCCTAAAATTAACTGCGGTATTCATATATTACTTTAATCCAATTTCGTTTCCACTGTCTATTTTTATTTTCCCTTTTTAAACTATTTTTCATTTCACTTATGGAATGCAGACATTAGACATACAGGTAGGTATCTTAATCTTAGAAAAGGCACGGCAGAGGAATACCTATTATTTTTGTTTGACTTCTGTGAGGTAGCATTTTTTCAGTTTGCAGGACCACATAACCTGATAATGCCCACCGGGTACCATTCCATAAGCACACAGGAATTTTGCTCCGTCAGTCTGCTGCCTAAGAGCGTTCCGTTGAAGTATATCTGTCTTGTCTCTTCGTCCCCTTCTACGTATGTTTACAACAGACACGGTTTAGTTTGAGACAAATAATAACAACAAAAGCTGTACCGTTCATACAACCTGACATGAAAATCTCAACTGCCCGTAACGATGTGACACAGGCAACTTTTGTTTGATTTAGAATGTTTCATTCTTAACAGATACACTGACTTACGTTCAACGGTTACTTTTTGTGAACAGAGGAATGGTTTTACAAGCAGTAAAACATGGTACTATCCTTTGACGTCTCCTTTTGCTGTAATTCCATCGAGTTCATCTCTTTCCCTTTCCCTTTTTCCTTGCTTTTCACCCTCAACTTAATGCTATCATCAGTTCACTGTGACCCTGGAATATAAGCCAATAGAGGCGAGGTTGTCATTCCACTTAAAGAGTTTAATTACACTGCCATCTCTTTTCTTTGCGGTTGCTCTGTGAGAGAGATGTAAATACTCGTCATAGCAATGTGACATGTGTCTCGTCGCGGGTCACAGCGATTGCACCGCAGTCCTGCCAACTCTCTTGGTTTGAAGCCAAAATTCCTTGTTCGAGTCTTCCAAATCACTTACACACTTGCTTCATGAATTTCGAGCTATTAATCATTGCTCTAAAAGGATAATTGATTAGCAATAGATTGGAATTTCTTTCGTCTATCTCAGTCTACTTAACATATGTAAAGACTATACAAAGGCATGTAATATCCTCGAACTAATAGATTAAACCCTCTCGAAAACAATGGATTTCGTTTAATTTTCTTTCAAAACTGACCTATGTGTAAGCAAATAAACTCAGCAGTCAAATTGAGGAGCCTAAACTTTCTGTGCTAAAATTGGTTAGTTAAAATTTATTAAACTTCTTAATTTACACTAAGAATCGCACAGATTCCGACTATTCATATATTATTTATAAACTAGAATGAGTATGATTCAGCACTATCTTCTAGTTATGCAACTTTCTATTTCCCATTAACGTCTATTTATTCTACGTTGTTAAAATATCAGAATAACCTCTTGTTTGTGATTTAGTTAAATATTTTGCTTAGCGATACTTCAGAATCTAACCAACTTCTTTAAACTTTGCTAGGTGGCATATAGATAAATTGACTACAGTTTAAAAAGAATAGGCTATTAAAATTGTAGTTTTTTTCATTACTGAGGATGAGCTGGGACAAGCTCCCGTTACGATGAGTGTAGTTTGTACATGAGGGTTAATTCTAACTCCAATTCACATTGGGGTTTTCAGTGAATAAATATAAATTCCATATGCGTTCCTAAAACTACCTAATTTTCGTAACACTTGAAGTAATGAGGAATAACTAATGTTTCAAAAGATTTTATTAAAATCATGATAGATGACTGACGAGAGAGCCAATGAGAGATGGCAAAACCTTGACAATAATATTGAGATATGAAATTAGAAAAGGGGAAACTGGGTTACCTTATACTTGGGGTATAAACAGCACTAACTCAATAAGCTTCACCAAATGTAAGACGTAAAGCATGCCAAAATTGCATAAACCTAAGCATTCTAGTCTACTTCTTAACCTTATGCGTAACTTTGGCGCTCTCGGAGCACCACATTTGTGCCAGTTGCTCTATTGGGACAATATTGTTCCGCCAATGAAAGCAATACTTGCTTCAATGCCACAATGTGTCTGTCCCACTCGAAATTTGTATTTAGTTTGTAATCATTTACAAGGGTTGGGTAAAAGTAACAATAACACTGCTGTAACGTAAAACTGGTGGGTCCATAGGCTCCTAATCGAACGCCCGTTAGACGAGTTTGTGCAGCGAGCAGGTACAGTTACTCTGCACTGTTTGCTTCGTAATAAACAAAACATCACCACAAGGTAATATCCGTTCTGGAGATCAGGTTTCTTAAACAATTACGTAAAGTGTTTGGTACAGCATTTGAAATGCCCATCAAGATGAAGTGTTTCTGCTCCACACATAAAATGTAAGCTGCTTCCGCAGATAACTCTGTATGCAATTGATTTACTGTGTTATGAATTTCAGAAATTAATGTTTAGTAGTTTAGGCAAATACTGATGTGGCTGTCTGTAAACGGATCCAAGTAAGAAGTGCTGCAAAATATAATACTCTTACAGAAGTAGCATCGTCTTCATTCTACACTTTTATATTATGCCAACCAATTTTTCAAATAATTTAAAAGCGGTTTTCATCTTAAGATAGACGTACTTTCTGACGAACGATCTGTCTTTTATCAATATGTTGGAAATGAAGACCAACTACTTATACCGTGATAGTATTCTAAGTTATTACCTTAGCAGTCAGTCCTCATTTTTGAAACAAAAACGTATTCTTAGTCCATCTCCTTGGTCTAGGGACAACAGGCTATGCTCCGGTTCCCAAGGTCAGGGGTTCAAACTCGGGGGAGGGTTTTTTCGGGTGTAAAAATCTTTTATCATGGCTTCCATTGGAGGGGAGGGAAAGCCGTTGGTCTCGTGTGGCACTTAAAAGAACTTCAAGCCTGATAAATAGGCCTGTGAGCAAAATTAAGCACTCTTTCATGCACAACATCGAATGGGACGCCGAGAACCACAGTAGTTAAAGAGCATCCATAAACAAAGGTTAAGATCAATTCCAGCGTATTCGTGCATCTTCGGGTTGGTGAACTTTCTTTATACTTATAGTCATCTCGAAAGAGTAAGT
This sequence comes from Mantis religiosa, assembly GCA_030765055.1. Lineage (NCBI taxonomy): Eukaryota > Metazoa > Arthropoda > Insecta > Mantodea > Mantidae > Mantis > Mantis religiosa. The sequence goes on from CM060950.1 coordinate 315,238,242, forward strand.
AGTTTCTCCTATTACGTCCAACAGTCATTACGCAGCAGTTGTTACATCAATTGTATTAACATATGAAGTTGTAACACTTGAAATGTAGGGGTTGTTACACTTCTTAACTCCGCATTGAAAGTACCCCTCCTAATCCTATAACCAGGTATTTTTATAGTCTGTTTAGGTATTGCCAACTTAACTACAAGGGAATTTATAGAACTACCATTGCTGGTGCAATGGCTTTGTCCTGTACAAGTCATTAAAGAAGCAAGCAACTAAACTGGACCTAATATCGGTCGTCCTTCCTACCCCATAACTTCTGTTTTGTCCATGAAGCATTTTCCCTCTACTCAAGCAACTGTATTAGAGAGCTTTGTTTTTGAGTCACATGAATGCGCCATAGCTAGGCGAACAGTAGATAGAGGCAAATCCGCCCTCATCTCTTTTGCATAAGGTGGACATCACTGTAATTGGAGATTCAAAGTATAACGAGCGGTTGTGTTAGATTCAGATGATGGTACGGTAGGATCTAGATTCTATGGTCGTATTAATCAGTGGTAGAATGTACACGTCTACCGCAGTTGACCTACACAAGACACACATACGGACTATCTGGCATATCTCAACAGCATTATGCACTACCATCAGAAAAGGAAACAGTTCGAAGAATAGGCCCATGTATTCAGGGAATTGGATTGGTAAGCCCCATCACTGCGTCTGTACCCTCTGGCGAATAATTGAAGTCGCTTTCCTAAAAGAATCAGTTCCATTCATTTAAAAATCTTAGTTTAAAAATCATCGGTGACAAATATCCAATATGTAACTCATATTATCTTCTCAATACATTACAGATTTTACGAATTCCTAATGATTTCAGTGTCCATCCATATTAATATTATTAGGAAAGAACATTTGTATGTATGTGCATAAACTCATTCAATTAACGCTGATAATTGCCCCAGCATGTCCAATTATTTTTCTTGATATGAGCTATAAACGATCTTCTGATATCTGCTATTACATTACTAAAACAGTAAAAGCAATTTAGAAAACCTACGTTGGGAGTGGCATAGAGTAAAAAATGATTGTACTACTTCACTGTGAAACTCGTGTAAAAACAAACAATAGCTAGCTATATTTTATTCCAAGCAACATACACTGTTTATTGCGCTACAAAGGTATTATATTTACATATTTAACAACATTTATCAAACATTTATTGTAGATGGTGTATGTGTGCGGATGTGTATGTAAGTAATGAAACAGTATTAAGACCTCTGAGTAACCTTTATTCTAATTCTATATACTTCCATACGCTGATGTTCACGACTGCCAAAATCATTTAATAATGCTTATGTAAGAATGTTCGGTGTTATTTTCTTTGTACTTAGGTGGCAAGTTAATTATCGAGCAGGGCATATAAAATAATATTATAAAGAGAGAAAATTATATTATAAATCAATGATCCGATATTTTATACCGATAACTGGGAAGATTATTTTATTCTATGGTCTCAGAGTATGTGTTCTGGGTGTGAGGAATATTTTTACCACCTTGACCTCGATTTTGTTGTATATAATTAGTTTATGCTTTATGTGCCAGTTATGTATTTTTATTATTAAATAAGTAAGGAAACAAAGACAAAGGATAAAATATTTTAATTCCACCTATGTAATTATCTAAAGAAACACGACCAGCGACATTTGTTCCACCACCTAAGGGTACTTAAGGGCTATACAGCATATGGGTGGGGGGGATTAAGGAAGTCAGATGTACCGCCGATTTTTCACATGCTTTTCAATGAATATCAGTGAATACTTTATTCGTTATTGAGAATAGTTGGGGCAGTACGAAACTACAATTATAAGTGGTTCGGGAAGAACTGGCCTTTAAAATCCTTTAGAACATTGTACAGTAACTGCATAAAGAACGGAGGAAGGTAGCAGAAATTAATTACACTGTCACTCGAGTTTATAAAGCTAAGTGGTACTTTTTGAGAAAGCAGTTAGTTGGTATACAGAATTCTGCTGTCCAAGTTGTGCTATTCATAATGATTATTTTATGCAACATGGGAAAGTAAAGCTCAAGGATTCTTATAAAATTTCCTTTTTTGATAGTTCTTACACATTCAAAGGAAAAACTGCAAGTAGGATTTTCACATTTCCCAGCATGTCATAGTACAACAAACTTCACTTTGTTAAAATTTAAACACACAACAGCCAATGTTTCGGAAGTAGCTGTACCGCAAAAAGTTATTTCAACAAACCTTATTTTTAAATAATTCTGTGTTATTTCTTTCGGTAAGCTTTTTGATTTAAACAAGAATAATAAAGGTTTCGCAGAGTATTTCTAGAAATATCAACATAGGGATTCTATTCATTGTCATAAAAAATTACTTACATACATCCACTCTATCTTGGGTTCCTTTAGTTTTAGGGCAGTCTATACACTACCACACAGCGTTATTGATTACTTGATTAGGATTTCACTTTAATGTCTCCTTCTGCTTCTAACACTACATCTAGCGAATTGCATTGGCCCAGACAGGTCTGATGATACCAGGCGAAGATTTATACCAAAATCCTTCCATAATTTTAAACCGAAGTCGTTTTTAAATGTTCTGCTTTCTAAACAAATCCTCTAATTTTATTGTCATTTCACATGCGAAATATATTAACATTTCAATAAACTGTAATTAAGAATTCTCTGAGGGTAGGTTGTGAAGTTGTAATGAATGTTATGCAGTGGGATTATGAAGGACAAAAATTACTTGGAATAATGTAGTGCTTCATAGATATAAAATGTTTGACAGATAAGTTCTTCGAGGTATTAGCCTTTCTCTATCTATTCGCCGTTGCTCTCTGAATTGCACTATTGATCAATGAACTCTCAAATACCAATATTCTCATTCTTCTTAGTTTGTGCAGTCATGTAAAGCCAGCTGACTATGACATCTACTTGCAGAATACTTTTAAAATTTTTACAGAAGTTTTTTCTGACAACAAATATAATGATAAACACAAAATAGGTAAGAAAATAAGCTTACGTATGAATTCTTTATAGAATACATATGATGATCAGAAAATGATAGTAATTGATATTGTACATCATATTTGTCTTGTACTTCTCTAAATAAGATAGTTGGTATTTATGTAACCATTCTTGGAAACCTATACCACGAGTAGTTATCTCAAACATCTGAAATTCTCAAATATAATAGCATTATTTTCCCTATTTTATTCACTGCACTTTCATTCATAGATTCTGGCAAGTTATGCCTACTATATTGAGGAGTATATATATACCTTTTCTTTTGCCAGGGACATTAATAGCACGGCAAGCGGGCATTCATCTGTTGCATTTATTTTTAACTGCAGTACTATTTTTGTAGCTCGCAAGAATACAGAAACCACACACTGTATTTTTAGCATATTCCGGTGATGCATGTATATGCGGAGACCTACAAAAAATGCAAGGGATCGACACTATTGAATGGGATAAAAATTAGTGGCGGAGAAACGTGCATTTTGACATAAATAACATATACTGTAATAACACAATTCCGAATTTATATGTAAACATAATAGAACCTGCAACTCTACTTACTTTATTGGTTAATTGTACAGATTCTTCTCTGCATCACATACCCTATGCTGCCTCTATGCCAGGAGTGACCAACCTGCAGGCCGAGGAATGACCGGTAATACATTTTGAATGTCCAGCAAAATAGCTTTAGATTTGGATGAATCTATCATTAGAAACTCTTCCGGTTATGAATCGAAAGAGTAACACAGACGTATTTATTATCAGATTTGCGGTTTAGAGACTGAGATTTATAAATTAACACCATTCCTGCTATAGGAAATAATAGAAATTCGAAACCCCCCAGAACTTTTCCAAGTTTATAAAGATATTATGAATTTCCTATTTCGTCTAATTTAACTGACTTTCGGAAATGTATTCCTTCAGACAAAATTACTGAAATTCACAGTGATGCTTTAAGGCTGGTGTGTAGATTTGGCTTTACATATATTGTGAGAAAACTTTTTTCGGCATCAGTGACATTAAGAATGAGTTACATTACTTTAAAGATGCAGAGTTGCTAAATTACTTGTTATGTATTACTTCTTAAACTGGGAATTTGGTACATGAAAATGAAATTAAACGTCACATGTACCTTACGTTTTTTCGTAGTTAATTCGAATATTTTTATTATGTACTGTAATAAGGATTATTTTATCATAATTCAATGTGCTTCATTTTATTATATATTTAAATGCAGAAAAATTGTTTATTTCTAAATAAAAATTAATAATTAATAGCGATTACAGTTGAATAGTTTTAAGTATCAGTACTTTGTATGTGCACACATATGTGTATATATACCAGGTGAGCCCACCTCGGTAGCGTAGATGGTAGCGTGTCTGCCTCACATTCAAGAGGTCCCGAGTTCGAATCTCGGTCAGGGTCAATTACTTGGATAAGGTTTTTCCGGAGTTTTCCCTTATTCTGAAAGACGAACGTCGGGTAACTTTTAAGCTCTATGTTCCCTGGGCTCATTTGAACATCATTTCACCCATTTCATTCATCGTCCGATATGACTTGATGTTGGAGGACGTAAATTACAATATATATATATCAGGTGGCCCACTCAAGCCGTCATTCGTTGAAGTTACCTACTCCCTGATAATGTGCACGCCGAAAGGTTTGCCTAAGCATGTCAGTAAAGGTGACGCGATACCAACAGAGAGGAGACCTTGCTAAATGTAAGACCAGAGCTTAAAATCAACACCTAACTAATGTAACTCGTCCCATAGTTCATCACTAGAGTACTTGGTACAGGGCTCAATTTTCGGGTTCGGGGAAGGTTTCTGTGTAGGAGAATGAATACGCACAATGGCCAAAGCATATTAATTATATGTTTCAAGCTTTATCCACATCTCACAGCTAATTTATAGACAGCACATAATGCAACAATTTGTACTTCATAATTAGCAATATTAAATAAATGATATATCGGGATGTGGTCGTAACTGAGGGTATTTAGCAACGCAGTAGTGTAGATTAGGTCAGTTTACAGTGGAGTCATTGGAGAGATAGCACTCATTTCCCCATAAAACCTCCCAAATAAAATTCGGATTAACACCAATTTTAGTTAAGATACGTCAGCAGAACGACACCAGGTATTGGAAATCATTCCATATAGCTGTTGTTATAGCTGTAGCTTAAAGGGATGCCATTTTCTATCCTTCAGAATGCTTTTACCGAAGACGTTATTCCCAGGTCTACTGCTGCTTTTGTTTGTCCTAATTACTATAAGAAATGGGCAGGTATTAATGGATTAAAACTAATGACTTTCATAATATTAATACAATTATTATAATACAATATTATTATAGTTTCATACCTATAATAAGGCAAACTACAATGAAATAACACAATAATATTATTGTTTATATGAAATTGTAAGCACACATCATTTTATTGTATTCTATTCTTACAGTGCATGGGATTTGCTCCAAAATACTCAATATTGTTCCGAAAAACTTCAGGTACGTCTCAAATCTATCATTCCACGACACGCTGTACCTGGAAAGATCCCTCGATATATTGTAATTGCCACTGTTTGGCTATGACCTGACTTCAAATACAATGAGACGGCGACGCGACCTTATTAGAACGAAACCAGGAGAAAGCACATTCAGATAGCAACTTCTCAGTGGAGCTTCTACGTGCACTTCCCCTTTGAACATGAGCGACGAGACAACCCTTCTAGCACTAACGTATGCGGGAAACGAAACACTACGGGGGCCGTCTTGCATGGACAACCTGGTACGTATAGTTATTAACATAAATTCAGTTTGACTGCGCTTCAGCAAATGTTAACTATTTACTGACACAAGCCCAAAAGGCCTGGCTAACGTTGCGCTGAGCATTATATTTCTCGCTTATTCCCCCTCTTTCATACTCTTTCATTCTCGCTTTTAGCAACTATAATGAAGCAGATTTTACCGTGATGTTAATAAAAATTAAAGCCCATATCCACGATCATTTGGAAACAATAACTGATTTTATATATCGATATAATTGGTTTTAGTTATCCTACCCCTTACTTGTGCTAGAGAAATGGCATAGTGTACCTCACACAACGATTCTACGTCAAAAATTGAAGGGAAATGCGCGATTTATGGTGTACTGAATTCTAAGAGATATGCGTTTAGATGAAGGGTGTATGTATAAATATTTTACTTCTGTCTGTGGATTAAAATTGAAACTCGGAAAAATACCAAATATCATCCAAAGATGCGACATCAAGATCTGCAACAAAATCCTCCTTACATCGAAATAGCCTTAACATGGAGAGCTGCCGGTTATATTTTACTTTCTCAAAAATGGCTAAGGTGGTTTTAAGTGAGATGAGTACTGAGCATGTCGTGTAGGGTATCTGCATGACTAATAAACTGCACATCTGGAATAATTTCTGTTGTCAGCTTCTGAAGAAGTTTTCAATCTATGAAGTTTTTTCATAATTTTCCGTAACTGGCAATCAAAAAGTAAAAGATGGTATTTTAGTACAAAAATGAAAACAAGAAAAAAAACGTAGGGCTTATGTGGAATAATTTTTTGTCTTCAGAATATTCATTGTTACACCTCCATGCTTACCCATGCCTTGAGAACTGTAGAAATAATGTTGAGCAACTCCACCAAGAAAGTAAATATTCCATTCCACTGTCCACTGACATGGACAATTCATCAGAAATACAGTTATGAGATTCACCGAATAAAGTAATAGATTTAAAAAGGTCCACGAACGACCAATTGTGTGCAACTGCATTTCTGTGTGCATGGAAGTAATTGTGATTAGGAAGGCTCAAAAATTAAAAGTCAGAAGGATAAAAACTGTCAGTTTTAAATTCAGCATCTTATAAAGTTGCGGATGTGACACTAAGATTTAAAAGAAAATTCCCTCCCTGTTTTAAAGCATTTTTATATGGAAAATGTTCTTTATTTTTTATTTTTTTTAGAGAATTGTGATAACGATTTGCATTTATATATTAAATGAAGCAATTTCCAGCGTAAATAAAATGTATGGCTTGAATTTGTTTGGAATACCGGTAAAATCCCCTTCATTTTTTATTAAACCTCATAACTTAACGCAACTGAGAAACCATAACGGAAGCTTAGTAAAAGAGAAGTGTGGACACTATTAAAATGCATCTGGCGGGATTAATCCAATGATTATACTTGGCGAGGGATTTCACTAGCGACCCAGTTTTGAAAATATGACTATTACTTCAGCCTCCTGAGTCTCCTTTGTATGTCAATTTACTACTTGTGACGTAATTTGTGAGTACTTTACAAGAAATATCTGTGCCTTAAATGGGTAAATGTGTTTAAATATCAGGAGAGGTCTTTAAAGTACAGTTGATAGGTAAGCTGTTTTCGGAAAAGCTTTTAAATAAATGTGAGAAAGAAGAGAAAATAATGTGAACAATTTCTTGAAAATAAACCACCGGAGTCCATGCCCTATATGTGATGGAAATGAAGATCTTGAACATATGATACTTAAAAATAGAGGTGCTGAAATTTGAATAAAGGAGTACATCAATAAGACATTTTGTAAGAAAATACTGTTGTAACTGAAATGTTTTATAAAGATCATAAAGTGGTAGGGCAGAATGTATAAGAAGTGGCTTGAACAATGAAAGAGCCAAATAATAAAATATTTATTAGAAATAGGGAATTAATTAAACTGTAAATTATGAGTGTGAGTGGAAGAGCCAGAGCTGAACAGCCATATTCACCTATATATAGCTTAGTATTAATAAATAAGTGAATATATAAACATAATAATATGCGTAAACTATAAATATATACATAAGCACATGTAGATATACCAAAACACAGTAAAGCTTTTTTGCTATCTCTGTTTATTCAATCATTTGTCTTCTCAGGTGAAACGTTTTCAATTTTCTTTGTAATGACGTTACTATACATCAGAGGGCATGTAAGTGACCATAAAACTAATCCAGTCTAACATGAAATATATAATTAAAGCATTTACACAAACGCAAATCTTGATTAAGATGAAATAGACAGGAAAATAAGATTTTATAAGGCTATTTTTCGGAAGAGCGGGTGGAGAAATTAATATGAAAGCAACGTCTTAGACGTACTTTTCCCACGATGGCTCAATTAGTAACAAAAATTTGTTTACCTCTGTTTTTGTACCATGCCTGCAATACATAAATATTGCTTTATTTAGAATATCTCTGAATTGTGGGACAGGAATTTGTTATAGGAAAATCGCCGATTGAGCATTTTCATATCTTTATGCAGAATTGTATGCACAGATCCCACGGAAATGCCAATTTTGGAGGTGATGTGTGCAGCTGTGTTAATTAATTAACTGTCTTGAAAATATTTTGCAGGTTACTTCAAACATTTCGATTAATTCTTACTTTGTTGTATTTAAACAGATTCAAACTATTATTTAAATGTTCTTGATCTTGCACCACTATTCATCACACTCCACCATTACAACAAAAATCTCTACCAAGATTATTCATTTTTCGTAACTATCGTTACTCCTATCTTAATTTTGTGATTGGCCGATTTGATTCCACGTCACAACATTACGTCATACAATTATTACCACGGCCAATCACAAAATTACATATATTTTTATTTATTTAAATTACTACATAGATTTACATAATCAATTTTTTATAAATTTATAAACTTTTCATACTTCCTCCAAACATAACCCAAAAGTACTGTTACAGTTGTAATGTTTTGTAACTAACCAAAAGTGAACGACAGAATCACTCTTTTAAATAAATGCTTTAATATGCATATGAAGGACTATGCAAAGCTATAGAGAATACAGGAAATGTTTTATTAGCCCACATTTATGCCACATATATGCCCACATTTATTTCTGTACCTTGACCTTCCAGCATCTGTAGAAGATTGTGAATGACCAGATTCAAGCAAATTACCCCCCCCCCCCCCTCTAGCAGGAAGATGTATCCGGAACTCAAGGAAGAAACACCCGAACTCTAATCATTCCACCACAGAGGCAATTCAAATAAGCTTGTGCCCTTTCCTTATGTTTGTTAAATGATCAATGTTGTATCGTTCCTGTGACAAATTGAAGATATTGTTATGCCTTACATTCACATGGATTTATCTAGCTTATTTTAAATATGTTTTAGAAATCATTCTTGCTCTGTGCCATTGCTTCATCGGTAACTTAGCAGGGAAGATTATGCATTACAAACAAAAATTAATTATTCACATTTCATTGGAAATATGTATAAGGATTCCTGAACTAAAAAAAGCTATTTTTACTAAACTTTCTTGTGTATGTGTGTGTGTGAGAGAGAGAGAGAGAGAGAGAGAGAGAGAGAGAGAGAGAGAGAGAGAGATAAATATAACTGATAAAGTAATATTTGGATAAATACTAAACTTAGTATTTAAGAATATTTTCAAGAAAATCCCTACTCAAACTTCTACATGTAAAGGTTCAAAATGCTTTCATTTCTTAAAATTTACTAAACGGTTTGCATTATATGACAAATAGAACGTGTAGTTTGATTACTTTCAAAATAACATCTTAAGCCCTTCTCGTTCGAAAATAAAATTGTACAATTTTATATAACTTTGTGTACCATCAAACATTAATAGATGAAAAAATGAGTTCTGCTCAAAAACTGTAGAACCTCCTAAAACACATCGAGTGCCTATGGAAATTCAAATCTATTATGTAACAACAAGTTTTTAGACATTTCATTTTCATCTTATTTCTTCTGTAACTAATTATATACTGAAACCATTTTTGCGATTATCCCAAATTGAAGAAGATATATTAGCATTTGAATGAATAGTTTGTTGATCCTATATACAAGTAAACGATAGTGGATAGAGATGATCGTGTGAATGTAACAGATCAGACAGTTGCTTTTATCCTCGCCGTTTAAATTTGATTGAAGTAAAGCCTCGCAGAAATAATTTTCTCAAGCATTTAGTTGTAAATACATTAGTAAGACAACAGGTTCCAATGATACTAATAAATACTTAAAATGTGCGCTTGACTTTGTAATTCTATTGGGTTGGCTCATAAGTCCTAACACTTTTAAGTGAAGAGTTTGAATGTAAAATTAAATGTTTTGGCAATGCGTTTTATGTTATTCGATTGACAATTACGTGTTTTACAAAACATTGCATCCAATACTTATATGTTTATATGCGGTTGTTATTTTCATGTCAGTAAAATCAAGTGTGAAGAGTGTCAAGTCGACACAAAGAGTATTTTCAAAACCTTCTGCTTTTTCAGTTTAATCGATATGTCAAAACCGCATAAGCTGCTCGCAGCGTTCGCCAATGCTATTGGATTGTTCGGAGGGTAGTCGGCACTTCGACCAGACTTGCCTTTTGTTCCTATGCCTCAAGTGGGGCACCTCAGTGGATGAGATGAGAGGAGACAAGAGGTTGGCTGAGTCACTACAGTACAGAGGGCGAGGTCACTACACTTCACCAGACAGAATCTCCCCGGAGGTCTAGGACAATCGACATCCCATCTACCGTGACCCCGAAATAGACATCATCCCGGTCCGGAGACCCGAGGCCGTCCCACCCCCAGAGCTAGGAAGACTCCAAGCAGGCTTGCTCAACCGACATCCCGCCATCTGCTTTCCTAAATCGGCCCACTAGGCCAGCTCTGAGACGGGAGTCCATGCCGCCGGAGGAGTAAGTGATTTAATCATCCTGTCATGCACTGCCGAGACACCCGACTACACTTCTACCCTGAAAGAGACCACTAGATGAGAAATGATGTGAAGATAAAATGGAGGGACAGGAATTTTGGGGGATGTAATTAACCTACCCAGAATTTGCCTCGCTATTCGGAAAAACCCGAAAAAATCCATGGATCATGTAAGTCGGCCATGGGAATCGTACCCGGACCTGCCGAATGCGGGCCACAGATGAAACCGCTTGAGTATTCGCATTCGGTGCCGATACTCTTTGTTTTCGACTAGACACTCCATTTTATTGGCATTGCCTAAACATTTTATTTTCCATGCAAAGGCTTCCAGGTAAAAGAGGCACCCGGATTCATGGGCCAATCCATTAAATGTTTAAAGTGATAGTGTTGAGTTAGAAATTCCATATTCTTTCCGATGCATCGAGAGAAACAACTAAAGGATGACAGCAATTCAAAAATGCTTTTCAGATATAATTTAAGTTAAGCATATTTGCGTCTTTATTTAGATACGTTTTGTCTGCTACAGACAGCCTGGTCTATTTAAAAATCATAAAAAATTATATTTCGAATGAAGAGGGTTTTGGAGGCTATTCTCAGGAAACTCAAGATACATTTAGGCTGTGGGACTTTGATATCATATTCATGTCGCATTCTCGAAAGATGAAGAACTTTGCTATTTATCCGACTGATCCCTTTTGAGTCATATGTTCACACACGCGCGCACACACATACTTTTGTAACGATGCTACGAATTTTAAGTGAAATATTTGTAATGCAATTTTGGGAGGAATGCTATACCTACTGCTATCTACAGAAGCAAATGTTTGAAGAAAGGAAACCTAAGACAGAACAGCTTAGTCAAACTCACTTGAAATATTAACTTCAAATGCTGAATGTAATATTCGTATATTTTAGGAACTGAAGTGAAATTACCTCAAAGACAAAATCACTTTGCATGATATACTGACATTTATTATTTCCCCTTATTCGGGCAAACAATCATGTCTTACATTTTTTTATCTCTGTGTTATTTTTAGAAAGACTGTTATTGATCTTTGGACAGCTTACAATATAATTTAATATTTTACTCTCTGTTTTCTCCTTTAAATGCTTCATAGCATCGAATCCCATGAACGTATACTAAGTGTACTTTGTATCTTAAAGCTTTAACTCTTAGTAGAACTGAATTCAACTTAAGTGACAAAGACAACCTAACCATATAATGGATTAACATAGCCATTTTGTTTTCTAACTACCCTTACGTAAGTCCTGCGACATGGCTTAGCGGGCTAAGACAGCATGCCTTGGTCCCTGGCCATGGAAAGCCACCCGGTATCGATCCAGTTATACTTATACTATACTTCCACTTATTTCTTATTAATTTCCATAAACGTCTAGAACAGAGTTTTTACTACACATTTCGTTGTATGTATACGAAGAATACAGAGGTGTGACATAGTAGTCAATTCTTGATGAGGTAGATGACATATATTGGCCCTGATATTGTACTATTTGTATGACCATCAATGCAAAAGGCAAATGTAACCCTACACTTGATAATACTTATAAGTATTTGACAACTGAACTCATTGATAAAAAGCTCCGGAAATAGCAAAGGTCACTAAAGAGTATACATAAATGGTGTGATAGCATCTACATCTACATGTGGTGTTCGGTGTATTTCTTGTTTATACAACAAAATATTTCCAAATGAAGAAAATTATACAGACTGTTTACAGAAAATTCAATATGCACATTTTATTTTCCTTGAAAGTACCTTAGACATACGGCACTTTAATCAAAATGTTTAGAACTTCTTTTTAGAGAACCAACCAGAACAGAAATTACTGCACCGAAGGGTACTTTGGGGCTGGGGGTTTCTAATAAACGTTTATCGTACTGAGGTGCTGAACTACAATTTGGAATTTATATACATTTCATTTTGAGTCACGAGGCATGTAAGCTTCGTTTTCATTATTCACAAATGGTCACACACACACACACACACACACACACACACACACACACACACACACACACACACACACACACACACACACACACACACACATACAGGCAAACATACACACTCACACACTCCTGAACTGCTTTCTCTAAATTAAGGAGGTCCCAATTCATGTTTTTCCAAAGAAATCTCAATATCCAAGTTTTGTGTGGAATACTTCCTCTACTTACCCTTAAGTATGTACTATAGAATAAAGAGACAAACGTAAGGGATAATGACTGGAAAGGCTAAAACTCCGTAGTAGGTAATTCTGCAAGTGTGGCTCTAGATGTATTTTAAAAAATATATGGGTTACTCAACTGTTCTGATCTAATACTACTTCTGTAACCCACAGATGACACCAGAACTGTCATTCTGCCAGCTTCTATCATGAATATTCGGTAGTAAAAATATAAGAAATGTTTTGGTTCGTTTCCCACCTCCTACACCAAAGCTGGAAAGGCAGAGGTACTATTCTGGTTTGGCAGGTCCACCAACATAAGAAGCGGAAATTAGGCTGGCCGCCAATAAGCACCTCGAGAACCAGATGTTCACATTGTAAATATTACTGACGTGATGTCGGGGAACAGCTTTATGAGTCCTCTACCTCCTGCAGTTGGGAGTGATAAACATCTTGTTCACCTGCACTGTTATCTGTATGCATACATGCACACCGTCCTAGAGAATGACGTCGCCGCTACTTGAATTCGTAAGGCAAAGGAAGAGAAAGGTGAATGCTTTCCACAAGAAAAAAGACGATGCAAAAATTGGAAAAAAGACCTTGGACGATAACGAAATGGAGAGCAAACTGCCGCACTGAATATAATAAAGATACATCTAAAGATATCTACCGTAAAAGCGAAAAAGCATGTTCTTTCGAGGCAACAGCGATAAGAAATGGGATTATTTACATGCCACATCGCTAGTAAATACAGCAGGTTCGACGCATCTTTACTTAGAGAACTTCTCTCACTTTCACTCCTAAAAGAGGACCATAGATTTAGGTTAAATGTGCGCATGGGGTCTCTAAAATTTGATAATGATCTAGCAATTGCATGTTCGACTGGGTCCCCGGAATACGGATAATTGACCCAATCCAAGAAAGATGACTGTGCGATATGTGGGGCTTACGCTGGGGAGGTGCGGGTTGAATTGCAATCTGGCCTACGTTTCCGACTTTGAATTTTTTCGTGGTTTGTAAGGTTCGATAGACGAATGCTAAGTTTTTCCAGTTCTACCCTAAATTTCCTGTGCATCATTTGCTGTCTCCATTTCAGTGCAACTGTCTCTCCTTTAAAACCAGATTATGGCAAAATGCTCTGTTGTGACGGGGAGATCTAACTTGCAACTAAGAAAAAATTTTCCCTGAACTTTAGCTAGCCGGCTAGCTATCCTAGAAGCAACTCGATTTATTCTGGATCCCCCAAGTTTAAGAAGTTTATGGTGCGATGATCGTCAGGATTAGAGTTATTCTATAATTGTTGGAGTCAATCCTTACTAACGTGGATTACCGTGCGGATCTAATTGCCCATTGAGATTCTCCTTCATCCCCTTCTCTCAGGGAGCTCTTTTTAAACATTTAGGACTTACTACGGTCGTGTATGGCGATGTATGTAGGTTACTGGAACTCCATCACTCTTAGTAATCGTAATGTTAACAATTGCCTTACTGTCATACAGAAAATAAACGAATTTTGTCCGGTATAAGTACACAAACAAATAAAAAATAGATCGTCTACCTATAAACCAAATGGATCACACTGTAGTTAAAATTTTAAACTAACCAAAAACCAAATCATTAGTTTCCTGAGCTAGAGGAACTATTCTTATAAGGAACTATCACTATGCTCATACCCATATTCGCTTGAGAGTGTGATGCCCTAATCTCTGTTCTATGTGGGGTCTGTGTATCAAAAATTGGGATCATAGCTGGGAGTACTCGAAAATGAGTCCAGAATACGTAGGAACATATAAGCATAGTAACACAGCCTTTTACGGGAGGAATTGTTTACCCCTAACGGGTAGCGGCTTACACATGGTATAAGTAAGGAGCGCCAGCACAGAGCTCACGAAGGACGTCTGCATGCAGCACCTTTCAGGCTTCTGTTTAAGACTTTGCTGTTTTACTCCGCAGCAGATTTTCGGTACACAGGCCCCACATAGAGTAGAGATGGTGTAATCACTCTCTCAAGCGAATACAGGTATGAGCATAGTGGTAATTCCCTTGTTAGTTTTTTTGTTGTTATAATTTACGTCGTCCAACGTTAAGTCATATAGGACGATGGATGTAATGGGTGAAATGATGCTCAAATGAGTCCGGGGTCCATGGAGCTTAGAGTTACCCGACATTCGTCTTTCAGTATAAGGGAAAACCGCCGAAAAACCCTATCCAGGTAACTCACCCTGGCCGAGATTCAAAATTGGGACCTCTTGAACGTGAGGCAGACATGCTACCATTTACGCTACCGAGGAGGGCTTTGTTAGTTTAGTAGTATATTTCCGCATAACATTTCGGTTAAAAATGCATTTATGAAATAAGTGACTATTAGCATGAATCGCTTCTCGTACTAAAATATAATTTGTTCCACATTTAATCTTTCAATGTATTAAACTGCTTTAGGTTTATTTGTATATATAACAGTTTTATATTACATATATGTGCTGTTACACATGGGTATATATTTTCGCCGATTATAGGTGTATTATTTTACTAAATTCAAGACCACAACAACCCTTAAAGTGTGTCAACACATTGTGGCCAATTTGCTATCGAATTGGCTGATCAGCTTGCTAACTAGGTAAGCAGTATTTTAAAGAAGCCCAGGCTAAAAATATTGTCCTTCACAGTTAAAAGCTCATCAGTATCAAGTGCCAATATAATTTTTTTTATCCTTTTCAAGAAATTTCAAACAATGATATATGACAGTACCTAAACGAGCAAAGATCATTGATACCCAAATATCCATTGAAGAAAGCAGAAACCTATTTATAAGTGATGGTATGACAAATTATTGTTCTTAGAAGCACGTGCACAATATTGTGTCCTTGCTCTTCAATTTGTTCGTTTTTTGACCTTCAAAAGGAAATGGACCAGCATCATTTTAGGTTACCCAGCTCCTTCTTTCATTATATACTCTATATAAAAAATAGTGTAAAGCAAGGTAGTTCAGGTTTTGATTGCCGAACACAGGGTATTAGAGAACAGCCATGTATGCATTTGCTTATGTATATTTGTATTTGTTATTTTAATACTTTTGTCTTGTTAAGCTTTTAAGCAGTAGCCTTCAGTTGAGGGAAGCAGCTTTTATAATACCTTTTTCCCTCTAAAACATCTGAATCACATCTTGAATATGTCTGCTGTTTTCACCTGCCAGCAAACGACTGCTAAAGACGAGATTACTCTCGAGTTAAATGGATGTTGATGATCAGAGGAATCAAAACTTAACATCCTGAAATAGACAACAAAGACCTTATACATAGAATTACAGAAATATCCCCTTCTCTTCTTCCATATTTATTATAATAAATGACATATCTATATTCTTTAGTTGCTATTGTCACCAAATTTTCTTAAAAGCATGTTAACTCTGTCTTAATCAACGCGCCTTTATATTTTAAATACGTCTCATTACTTTTTTTATTTGTTGATATATAGGACAGCATCCGATACATTTATTGACTTAGCGATTTCGGTGATATGGATTTGACAACCAATATTTTTATATCCTTCTTGTACGAATTGAAATATTACGAGCATAGGCCGCTGACAATTTATGCTTTATGCCCGCAGAAATTGCATTATGAAACAAAATTGCATTATTGCAGAAAAAGCTGGTTTGTTATGAACTTCTAAAATTGCATTAACAGATTAGAAAACGAGGGAGGAAGTTCTGGCGGTATTGTTTGTAGCTCGCATTCGGGAAATCGCAGATTGAAATCTGGTATATAAACCAATCTGACTGCTGTTTTCTTTTGGCCTCCTTCAGCATTCTGGTGAACATAGGAATGCATATTCAATACCACAACCCAAATATAATTGTGTAGAAAGGTGTTCCTCTACTCAAATAAGGTAACTTATTTAATGATTTTGAAAATTGTATGCTTCGTGTTACCTAAAACTGAGATGTAATCGATGAAGGCAATGAATTCATAGTCTTTACGGGACTTTTTAATGTTCGCTTTATTGTGTCTGTTATATAGTTTAATTTATTTATTTTCTCTATTACATCACTTTCTCGCTGGTACGAGACATTATATCCTAAATACGTCAAATGTGACATCTGATCTATTATTACAGTAACATTATTTTTGACCTAACTGGGTTCATTCCTCTAAAAGCCATAGTTTTGTATTTATTTTCTGATGTTTTCGTTCCTTATTCAATAGCAATTTTATTTAAACTGAATAGCATTTTCTGCAGGTCATCTTCCTATGTGGCCATTAGTATCCGATCATCTGCATATAACAGTTTTTAGTTGAACTCCTGAAACATTAATCCCTCCATTAATGTTATTTGACCAGATTCTTACTCTTTCGTCAATATACAAGTTAAAAACTGCGGTTAATAAATGACAACCTGGTCTTACACCACTATTAACTATCACTGGTCCCCTTTAATTTAATTAAATTTTTATATCAGTATACATATTTTTATAACTTCAATTAGTTTAGGTGGTATGCATCTACATTTTAAAATGTTATACAGTATCGTTTGTGATACTTTGTCAAAAGCTTTAAAATGGCCAATAAATACTAAATGTGTCTCTACATTCTGTTCTCAACCTGTTTCTAAAATTTGTTTCAGAGCAAAAGCATTGTGCCTCTT
The DNA here is from genome assembly GCA_030765055.1 of Mantis religiosa. NCBI lineage: Eukaryota > Metazoa > Arthropoda > Insecta > Mantodea > Mantidae > Mantis > Mantis religiosa. The sequence continues at coordinate 315,255,821 of CM060950.1, forward strand.
CAGTATTGCATCTTTTGTTTTATTTAACTGCGCACTTATTATTTTGGAGGCAGCATATAACAAACTAATTCCTCTGTAAATTTCCGGCTTTGTTCTTTTATTTTCCTTAAATATTGATATCACTTTAGCTATCTTCCAGTCTGGGGGTGTTTCTTTCCTTTCCCAGCACTTGTTATACAGGTACAATAATTTTTCATGAAATTTCTTAGGGGCAAAAGTAGATTAATATTATAATTTCCGCAGGCTTTTCTTTTTAAGATTTTTACAGTATTTCAGTTAGTTCCTTTGTTTCTAACTTGTTTACTTCTATTTTATATCATTTACCCATTTCCCATCTTGTTCATCACCTTCTGTGCTCCAGACATTTTTGTTATATTCTTCTAATTTCGTATCCTTAATAATTTTTATGCTTTATCTTTTTCCATTGAACTTAAGTTCGCAAAGATAAATATTATCTTGGCGAGTATATAGGTTATGTCATAGATCAGCTGTACATTTGTTCCTGTGATCTCTGTCTTTTTAAGATTTTTACAGTATTTCAGTTAGTTCCTTTGTTTCTAACTTGTTTACTTCTATTTTATATCATTTACCCATTTCCCATCTTGTTCATCACCTTCTGTGCTCCAGACATTTTTGTTATATTCTTCTAATTTCGTATCCTTAATAATTTTTATGCTTTATCTTTTTCCATTGAACTTAAGTTCGCAAAGATAAATATTATCTTGGCGAGTATATAGGTTATGTCATAGATCAGCTGTACATTTGTTCCTGTGATCTCTGTTCAGTTTCACAGCCTGCGGTGCCGTATGTAGTAAAAGCGGGCGTTAAACACTACATTTTTTTCTGTTCAGTTTCTTTGAATAACTTTTAACTTCTGCCCTTGCCCTGTTATAATTAATTATATTTTAATCTGATCAGTCATTAAAATAATGTAGGTACATTTTTTCTTAATTTTTATCAACTATTGCATTTCACTGTTCCATATTTTAATCTACTTTTCTGCCTACCTTCTTAGAATCAAGAGTTTCAAATTTTGCTCTTTCTATAATGTTTTTATGGTGATCCAGTACTCTTTTTGATGTGAATCTCTTATAGATTCGTCTTCTAATAGATGTACTTTATAATATTCTTCTTTACATGCATTAGAAAGCATATTTGCTTTTTAGGAGTATGAATTAGGCTTAAGTGACAATCAAGTAATTTTATATTCCATTGCCTTTCAATGACCGAGATGTAAAATGATCTGATGCGCACAGTCACGTGATTTTCTCTACTCTTGTAGAATGTAATCCTATACCAGCGCCGTACTTAGTTTATGGGGAGAGGTAAACAAAGCGGCAGAATATATTACTCCGCCGGCGACTGTGTTTGGAGGGAAAATTCGCGCTATTTTATTCCCACGTGGCAAACATGTGCGCTGTCAACGAATTTCTAAGCAAAGTTTTGCTTTGCCATTTTCGATGCTTTGAGTAGCTTATGCCACAGCACTTTGCGTTAAGATTAAATGCAAATGTGTGTTTACTAGGTAATATATTTTTCTATTTGTTCGCTAAAATGTGACTGAATTCTTACAATTACTCAAATAGTTGATCTCCTGACAAAACTTCACCTCATTTACAAATTCAAAATTAAGGCACGGGTCTTTCTGAGGAATAACATAGTTCAATAGCTGCGTATAGCTACCTCGGCAATAACTTAAATTTTACAAGCACGCTACTGAAGAAAAAATTTTACATACCTAATTGCAACCTGGCAACGGACGTATTCCATAAGCGACTTCCGTTCCTAGTTTTCCTTTGATAATTCTTTTGCCACTACAATATGTCTTCACAAATTCAAAACCTAATTCGCTAAAAATGGTGTGAAAGCTCCTTTTTCACAGCTCGGCTAATTGGGATCATCGTTTACTGCTTAAAGCACTTTTGTAACTGTGGTGGCTAGTTTCTTTCAAAGAAGCTACGAATCTTGCGACGAACAGCACCTTTAAAAAATCATCATATTGTGACTTTGTGGGTTTGTGAAATTAAAAGTTCAATTGCACAAGCTCAAAATGTGCTTTATTTCCACCGAATTACAGTTGGGACACCTGCCAATTACATAGAATTACGTAGCGCAGACAATTACAGTCCAACAGTTCGTCTGTCACAGGTCCACTCCACACTCACAATTATGTACAACACAGTCTTCATGTCCGTTGGCTAGTACTGCGCCCTTCACGGCTGCTTGATTTCGTGGCTCAGAACATCATACCGATTGTTTGAGACGTCAGGGGAAGGGTAAAGAGACGGATAGTGCCTAGTGACACTTTCGTAACAAGATAAATGGGTGGGCGTGATCTGAATGCCTCCTGTCCCATACCCAGCTACAGTTGGTCGTGTCTTCCGATAATTGGGTGACACTGCTCACTCCTCAAAGCTGGTCGTCCCGAACAGCACCATCGTAGCGGGCCAGGCGGTCCAGGTGTACCACCAACATCTTTCCTCGGGGCACCTTCTGCATGCGGTAGACCTCGTCGTTAATCCTCTTCACTACCTGGTACGGTCCTTGCCATGACTGCTGGAGCTTCGGGCAGCGTCCCTTTGTCCGGGTAGGGCGGTACAACCACACCAGGTCACCTTGCTGGAACCCTTGTCTGTTGGCTTGCCTTTCGTATCGGGTCTTCATGTGGTCACTCGCCTTCTGGATATTCAACACAGTCTTCCAGTCCGTTCGCTAGCACTGTGCCCTTCACGGCTGCTCACCAAGAACTCAACTGACTCGTCCACTGCATCCCTTATATAGGCAGATCGCTGTGTCTGGAAGTTTCGCGGCTCAGAACATCATCCCGATTGTTCGAGACGTCAGGGGAAGGGGAAAGAAACGGACAGTGCCTAGATAAATGGGTGGGCGTGGGCTGAATGCCTCCTGTCCCCTACCCAGCTCCATATGGTCGTGCCTTCCGATAATTGGGTGACAATATTCATCTTCCACATCTGGTTTCTTTCTCTTTCGAAGTTTTCCAGGAACCTCACTTCGAGCTGCATTGATACTTGGCGCTGAAACACCGGTTAATTCTGCTGCCAAATTAACGACGTGCTGAATTACTGAGGTTGGGTATTTTCCACACAACTTGCAAAACACATTCAATATAATTTGTTTTTCACCACCTCTTAACGGTTTTCCTCTGAGATTTTTACATATTGCACTGAAGCAGCCATGTTTTAAACTGATTCTCTCACTTCCTTCTTTTTTAAACTGTTCAAGCGCAGCGTACACTCTGATTAAGACATACAAATTACACTTATACTTACCAAATAAAATACTAATGTATTTCTGTTTGACTGTTGCCTTTGTAATAATGTGAAATTGTTTATAAATTTTGCATTAGATATAAAGTCATTAAAATGATATGCGAACTATACCTTTCATCCGCATAGAGTTACAAGGTAAAAGAGCCAATGATGTCGCATATGTACACGTACTTTGTTTACATCGTCCCATAAACTAAGGACGGCGCTAGTATACAAACGCATATTCCTCTCTCTACTTCATGTTAACCAAGATAAACATTTGAAGAAATTCTCTTACTGCTAATTTTACTGTAGATGAAAAATGATTGTTTAAATTGTATTTTTGTATTTATGTGGTAGTTAATAAATTAGAATTTGGAAATCATGTCCCGGTATAAGAAATTAGGTACCGGGGTTAGATTTTCAGATTTTATTTATTTATTTATTTTTTGTAGATGAAAGGGTATAAGGGAGTGAAGTAAGCTTTAAGCGATAGGCAAATCTTTAACAAGCTGTTAATCGAGCAGTGATTCTGAAATGCCGTTTTGGATGGCCAAGGAATTAAAAAAAAAAAAAAAAAAAAAAATACTAATAAGGACTTACCATTTGAGAAAAATATTAAGTATTAGAAAATCCATACAAATAATAACTAGTGCTGCGCGATTTAATCCATTAACCGAAAAGATCAATGGATTAATTTTTATTATTTTAGATTAAACATTAAAAATTATTAATCGAATAATCGAGTCGATTAAAATTAACCGATTAAAATAAATATTAACCAAAACTCTTGTGGCCAAATCTGTCCCTCTTCTTTTTGATATATTGCTTCCACCCTAAACAGCCTTTCCAACGCATCAAGAAATCAATCTGAAACCCAAACCTTTTTATTTGCGTCCTCCAACGTTAAGCCATATCGAACGGTGAATGAATTGGGTGAAATGATGCTCAAGTGAGTCCATCGTCCATGGAGCTTGCAGTTACCCGACATTCATCTTGAAGGATAAGGGAAAACCCCGGGTAAAAACCTTATCTAGGTAACTCGCCCTGACCGAGATTCGAACTTGGGACCTCTTGAACGTGAGGCAGACACGCTACCATCTACGATACCGAGGTTGGCGAACCCCGAGAGAGTGTAAATAACACTTCTGTTGTGAAATATTCTAAAGGTACATAGCTACATACAGATGCTGACAGAGAGGTTTCTTTCCTTACAGCTTGTGTCGTCTTTCCTTTTTTTTTTTTTTTTTTTTTTTGTAATTTACGTCCTTCAACGTTAAGTCATATCGGACGGTGAATGAATTGGATGAAATGATGCTCAAGTGAGTCCATCGTCCATGGAGCTTGCAGTTACCCGACATTCATCTTGAAGGATAAGGCAAAAACCCCGGGTAAAAACCTTATATAGGTAACTCGCCCTGACCGAGATTCGAACTCGGGACCTCTTGAACGTGAGGCAGACATCCTACCATCTACACTACCGAGGCTGGCGAACCCAGAGAAAGTGTAAATAACACTTCTGTTGTGAAATATTCTAAAGGTACATAATTAAATTCAGATGCTGACGGAGAGGTTTCTTTCCTTATAGCTTGTGTGTGATAACATATCGTATACAACTGATTATTTATAGCTTGCTAGCATAAACTGTGCTGTACAACCTTGAACCGAACATTTCGCTTACGCAGCTATGGAAGCAATAGCTGATCCCTCTTCTCAGGGCTGTTGGTGGTGTAACTTTGCTGTAAACTGCAGTAAGCCAATAACGTTTCTGAGTTCGTGACAGTGAGTGAAAATTTGTGTTAAAGAACTTAGAATAAGGAAAAACGTTTTCTGCTGAGTGGAATTAAAATTATGGCATACGAAAATTTGCGTGGGAAACAGGGTGTACATTTTTACTTTAAGCTAAATGAACCTGGTAAAGTGTCAGAAAAAAGTATTTTGCTAAATTTGAGCAAAATGATTTAGTTATAGTGGTAGTGCTAGTAGTTTGAATTATTATTTGAAACGCACCCATCCATTTCAAAGTGTTAACGAATCGTCTCAAACTGTTCCTCAGACATCGGAGTCCAATCTAAATAATTTCATAGCCAAACCGATTTCTTCCATCAAGGAAGCTGAATTAACAAATAAAATCGTAAAATGAATAGTAAAAGATAGCCGACCTCTCAATATTCTTTCGGATGAGAAGTTTTAAGGGAACCGTTGGAAACAGTTCGTATAATCTTCCATCAAAGGATGTTTAGACGAATTGATAAGTTATACGACATTGAAAGATTTAAGCTATTGCACACATTAAAGTGTGCGGAATGTGTTAGCTTAACAGGAAATTTCTGGACTTTGGTGCCAAATCAAAGTTACTTAGTTGCTGGATTGATTCTAACTGGGAGTTCTGCAGTGTAACGTTGCAAGTGAAAAACATAACTGAAAAACACAGCGCAATCACTTGTACTAATGAGTTCGAACAGGTTGTAAATGATTGGAACTTGTAAAATAGTCACTGCAATTTGTATAGACAATGATAGGAATATTGTACTTTGTATTGAGAAATCAAAATATGACAACGTTATGTGTTCTGCTGATACTTTATAATTAAGTCTCAATAAGACGATTAAAAGTGTTTCTATAGATATCCTCCTTAGTAAATGCAGAAAAGTTGTGGGCTACTTAAAACAGAGTCCGTACCTACAAAATGACCTGTCTAAAAGTTTGAACGATCTAAATATTCCACAGATAAAATTAAAGCAAGATGTAGTAACCCGATGGAACAGTACTTGTATTATATTTGAAAGTCTCCTCAAAGCTAAGAGAGCAGTTATGGATGTATTAGATACTCAACCTTCAAATATGATTCCATTAACTGAAATTGAATGGGAAATGACACAAGCAATATTTGAGTTTCTGAAACCTTGCCTTGATATTTTGATTTTCTTGGGGAAAGAAATACATCACAGCAAGTATTGTGCTACCTGCATTAACTTATCTAAGGTTAAGTCTCAAAGTCGCTTATTCAGACCCTCCTTGTGTGATCAGGTTCAAAATTACTCTTGTCGAAAATTTAAGAGAAAGAATTAATAACTGGCCTAAATTAAAAATCTACAAACAAGTTACAGCACTTGATCCGAGATTCAAATCCTTAAAATGTTTTCCAAGAGGTACAAGAGAATTAGTATGGAAAATACTTTCATAAAAATCTGTGGTAAGCGCGAAAACTACGACAGAAGTAAATTTGAAGGAGTGAAAACTGATTTTTAGTGACAATGACGATGTCGTGGAAACCGTCCCAATAACACCACTTACTACAGAAATTCACATCTACAAGTCTTCGGATGAACTTGATGACGACTTCACAAATCCTGTTCAGTGGTGGAAGACACATTCTATTCGGTTGCCAATTTTTCATCCATAGCGAAGAAATTACTTTGCGTACCAGCTACATCGGTTCCCTGTGGACGTGTGTTTAGTGATGCAGGACATATTGTCACCAAACGAAGAGCAGCACTTAATTCAAAGCATGTGAATGCACTTATATGTTTAAAATCAAGAATGAAACAACAGTGACTAGGTGAGTCTTCCTGTAAACTATTATTTGCACGTCAGTCTCACAAATCTTAGTAGATATCGATATAGTAGGTTACTAAATAATTACTTACAAAATATTGCAGATCTAATTTAATACATCATATATATATATATATAGCATGTGCACTAGATGAAAACACAAATTTTGGATCTAGGTATTTAAAAGTTACAAAAATAATTAAATATATAGAGTATTAAAGAAGTTTATATAATCCTTACACCTAATTTTCGAACAGAAAATATATCTCGATTAATCGATAGATTAATCGATTAAAGTAACATGGTTAATCGATTAAAAATTTTGATCGATCTACAGCACTAATAACCAATATATTTGGAAAGGTTCACTGCACAAAAAGTATTATCTATAATTGTTGTGTTTAAACGAAATCTACATTTTTGAGCAGTAAAATTATGTCCGTCTCTGACCGAGTGGGATGGCTTAGGCGGTTTCGTGTGTAGCCCGCATTCGGAAGACCCGGGTTCGATTCCCGTGGCCGACCTACCTGCCACATGGGCTCTTTCTTGGATTTTCCCGGGTTGCGAGACATTTTCTGGGTAGGCTAATTACATCCCTCGAGTTTACTATCCCTCCATTTCATCTCCATTATTATTTCATATCATCTATGATCTTTCAGGGTAGAAGTGTCATAGGGTGTCTCGGCGGTGCGTAGCAGGATGAGTGAACCACTTCCTCCTCCGATAGATCGTGTGCCGGTCTCCGAACTAGCCGCTGGGGCCACTTCCAAAGCACAGTAGGCGAGAGTGGCCCTTGTGCTGGCCAATCGGGGGAGTTTTCCATGTAAATAAAATGTAGGGTCAGTGTTCCTTGGGACGACCGCCCTCTGCCTCCCCTTGTCTCATCCTTCTTCCTGGGAATGCCCCATTTGGGGGCATAGGTACAATAGATCAATACTGGTCGCATTACCAAATCCCCTCCATAATAATCCTAATCCTAGTGTCTAACTCTGACGGTTCAGAAAACGCACTTCTTAGAACATTCTCAGAAAATTCAAGATATGCACTGAATTTTTCATAAAAAGTGTAACGGGTGTATGATATTTAATTTAATAGTGAAAGTCATTTTTGTGAAAATCAAGATCTGCAAAAATGTTCCATCTAACGGGTAATCTGGGATTGTAAGATTTTCTTGAATAAGGAACTTAATTACCAAGTGTGGTATTTAACGCACTTCTCGTTTTACATGCACGCGTGCTCAGGGCTTTTTTCTAAAGTACTTTCCTAGATTTAGGATGTCCTAAGGCACGTATAGAAATTTTGGGTAAAATTCTCAAAAAAGTAAATAATTTTCAGTGTTTTACTTGACTTTATTCACATGGAAGGTCAGCCTATACTAGGTATTATTATCACGTTTTAATACCTCTTAAGGAAATAACAAACTAATTTTTTGAAAATTTCAAGAACTATGCGGTTTTTTAATGAAACATGAACTGTGAAAAATAAAGCGTGACGGAAGGAAAGTGAAACAGGGACAAGAAATAAAAGCTCTGGAATAGCAGAAGCAGAAGCAAAAGAGAAATCGAAAAGGTTAATCTCAAAGTAAGTCATTAACGCGTTTTAAAACAACATGAAATACACAATCAGAAACTAGATCTAATAAATAAAGCTTGGTGGCTTGCGAATATCAGCAAACAAAGATTATATAAAATTACGGACGAAAATGTGCTCAAGCAATTTGTGTGTCATTTTCTGCACAGCCATGAAAACGCTTAATCTTTTTGTAACACATCCAAACTTTTTTCAGTCTTAATTTAGAGCTGCTTATGAAAGAAAGATAAAAAAATAGCTGTGCTCCAGTGCATCTAAATTAGTAGACTTCTCCTCTCTGCAATCAAGCTAAGAGGATACAAGAACCTACATGTAGTCTCAGTGGCGTATCGAGAAGCCTTGTTACTCAAATGTAAAATCCGTTCTTCTTTCTCGGATCAAATCAAATTCTTCCAAAATACAAAACGCAATATAGACTAATTTCAAAATAACTGAACAGCTGCATAAAGTATACCCCTGAGTTACAAAATGCTCTCTCTCTCTCTCTCTCTCTCTCTCTCTCTCTCTCTCTCTCTCTCTCTCTCTCTCTCTCTCTCTCTCTCTCTGTGTGTGTACGTAGGAGCGGGTTACGTAGGAATAAAGTAATAACGCAATGGGTTATTTTGAGTATTAAATAATGCGAGCACCTTTCAGCCATTTATCAGCTTATTGATATCTGATTGAGAACTCCTAGTGGTTAACCGGGGAAATATACGAGGCAAATGGAGAATTTCAAGTCACGACGGCTAGTTGGCCATGGTAGCTCAATGGGTTCGAGCGACTGGACGGAAATCTGGAGATCCGTGGTTTATATCCCGGCCATGTCATTGAATTTTTCATGTTTACTCTTTCAAAAACCTTAGCCTATATACGGCTACTGTGAAGAAATTATTAATTTCCATCATCGATATCTTATTCACTAATCAATGGTAGCTCTTCCCCTACGTTAATTTTATGTGCTTCGATTCGACTAGGGATCAGGGAAGACAGTTGGGTATTGGTGGCAAATTCTGCAGTTTAAAAATATTATAGAAGTGGTACAAGATCTAACACCGCGTAATACGATTTGAAACAGGAAAGCTCACAAATGGTTATACTGAAGAAGAGAATGTAAATTAAATTACCATCGTTCTCTCATTATAAGTATGTATGCTTCGTCCGTAGGTAAATGAGCTTTCAAACTCACGGTTATCAGTTAGTTGTCAGAAGGTTATTTACGAGCGCTCGCGAAGACTTTCTGTGGTGTTGGAACCCCGATGTTCGAAGCTTTGAGCCTTTCATTATAAATGATTTTGGTATATTTGGTAGATCTAAAATATAGATACAGTCTTAGTATAAAAGGCCCAAAATCTTTGACGATTTATGTCACATAAACTTTAGTTAACAGTATAACATATACATCATTCTTTGTGAATGTTTGAATTTGAAATATTTAAACATTTTCCAACTGGGGAGAAAATATTCGTTCTCTCTCTCAATAACTTCGCCATGCACGATGAATAGAATTTAAAATCAAGGCATGGTTGTCCATCTTTTTAAAATCTATCACTTTAGCTTAATATATAGTTCTTATAAAGTCTGTCTAGTCAACGCCAGTGCAGTTCCGACTCAAAGGAAATGCACCCTACCGCCCACTAATGACCGTCATAAATCTATCTCCATACTTCAGAAATGGAACACTATCGTTGAGGACCTATAGCAGCCCTGATTTTCTGAAATGACAGTTGCATGTTTACTCCACGTGGAGTCTCAGTTGCCGAAGTTCCAACTTCCAGTTGATCAGTTTCATTACGGACAGCAATTCGTTTTGTGTCACGATGTGGAAACTGTGGGAAAGAAATGCAGTGGTTAATGCAAAGAAGTAGTAGATTACCTTCAGTCAAGTGAAAATAATCAAAGTAATGACAATAGTGTGAATAAATTGGAAAGTGCTGCTGGGGCGAGTTATGTTACTGGAAAAGCCCCAAAAACAATCTTATAACGGGTACTCTTTCTAAGCAAATTCAAGCGCTGTTTTGAACACATATAAATATGTGGTGAAAAATAATCTTGGTAAGGGGTCGTGCCATGAACCTGATGGTATATTCTAGGTACTCACAGAAATTCAGTAAGGAATATTGTGACGAATTGCATACCAAAGATGCCGATCCAGTGTGAAAACAAAAGGAAACGCTTCTCTAAAGTAGATAATTTCACAAGCGATTTAATTCACCCAGAAATTTATAGATTCCATGCAAAAGGGAGAGCGCCCTTCTTAGACGAATTGGTTGCACACTTGCAAGAAATTTGTGATTTTCCTTATGGGCACTGCACTTTGCGCGGTCTCCTAAAGGAGCTGGATTTCAAATACCGCACTTTGAATAAGATAAGGTTTATTATGGTATCCAGTAGAACTGCAGCTTGGTGATGGACATGAGATAATTTATTTAGACGAAATATCGTACGATACCCATGACGTATCGAGAAAGGTGGCAACCTTGCAGAACGGACTGGGAGAAGGAGGGCCGGTGTTGGAAAAGGATTATAAGGGTTCGTCAAAGGAGTCGGCCGACGTGCACACGCGTTAACTAAACAGACCTTACCTACAAATAAATGAATAGTTGTGTAATGAACGTGTATTTTGATTAGCAAGAAGTAGATAACGAATAGGTATCTGTAAGAAGGGTTTGTAAAAAGTTGTCATGTGACGACAACACATCAGAATTTCTTCATTACTATTATTTACGTATGTAAACCTTAAAAAGTTAGTTCGTATGGAGCGGCAATACTACGAGGGGCACTATTTATATTTTAAGCCTAATAATTATAACGAAGTAACTTCTGATTGAAAACTGCTTTATTGTTTTTCAAAATATTCTCCTTCATGATGAATACACTCTTGCATCTGTTTGAGCCATTTGTCAAAACATTTATTATAGTCGTCTTGAGACACCTCCAATACATGGTGTTTTAAGGCATCAACGGCTTCTTCTGCCCTCGAAAATCGTTGTCCACGCAATTTATTCTTGATGTTCCAGAACAAAAAGAAGTCATTGGGTGCCAAAACAGGATGGCCCATCAATTTAATTATTTGAGCCTTCAAATAATCTGTTAGACGAGTTGTTTGTGAACTTGCATTGTCTTGCTGAAGAAGATCCTACGGTTATTGTTGGTTTTCTTTATTTCACCGAAGACTTCCGAAAAACAAATGGTTGTCTACCATTTGGCATTCACCGTTTTACGTTTCTCTAAGGGTACTGTTGCCACATGGCCAGTTTTGCTGAAAAAGCAGGCGACCATTGGCTTAGAAGTGCTTAGAGTGAGAACAACTTTTGTTGGATTTGCTTCATCTTGAAACTCCCATACAGTCAGCTGCTGCTTACTTTCCGGGTCATACGCATAGATCTATGATTCGTCACCTGTTACAATCTTATATACGTCTTTTGAGACACCGCCATTGTATTTCTTCAGCATTTTGGTTCAACACACGAGCATCTTTCTGAGATTGCGTCAAATTTTGTGGAATCCAACGAGAGCAAACCTTTTTTACGGCTAAATAATTATGCAATATTTTATATATGCTGTTGCAACTAATGCCTAGGGTTTCCCCAATCTCCCAATATGTCGTATGACGATCTTGCATTATTAGCTTTTGCACAGCATTAATGTTTTCTGGCACAAAAATTGATTTTGGATGACCTTCACGAACTTTATTATTGAGCGAACGGCGGCCACCATTAAATTCGTTATTCCAGCGTTTTACAGTGGCAAAGGATGGAGCTTCGTTGCCAAAGGTGGGAGCTAGTTGATCGATGCACTCTTGTCTTGATAATCCACGTCGAAAGTCGTAATAAATCATTGCACGAACATTTTCACGAGTTAATTCCATGTTTTTGTTCAGACACAATTTTCAAGTTAATGTAAACAAGGGAAATGGCTCTTTATTGGCAAAATGTCTAAACTAGATTATGATCCACAGAATCAAACTTTCCATTAGAAACGTCAAATGGCGCCTATAACATTCAGGGTTGCCAAGGCTCAAACTATAAATAGTGCCCCTCGTAAGGACAACACACAACTCTGTACTAATCCATTATTTGTGTTTTAATTATTACAAAGTGCTTGAAAAAATACTTTTATCATCAATTTTCAAACATTACATTTTATTTTATAAATGAGATAAGATGAGAAGGGTAAGGCAAATGGAGAGATGTAAACAGAAGAACATTTGCAGTAAGCGCTGTAGTGCAAGGAGAGCTTCACAGCTTTGTTCAATACTCTTTTGTCATAGGTTATGCTCTCTCATATCCAACAGCTACCTGCCTTCGTTTCAAACAAATTTCTGGCAACTGCTTAGAACAATGTTAGTTATTTTACAAAAGCCGGATATTTATTGGGTTATGTTCTTCAGCCCATCTACGTAGAACTTGAGAGAGCAACGCTGGCTCCGTAAATGAGAAAATCGAACGCTTGCCTTTTTATACAATCAACTGTTTTTACACTTCTTGTGTATGAACTACCACTAATGCTCTAAGGGCGCACATTTTGCGCATTAATAGTGAGATATATCTGCTCGTAAGTATATATATTGCTGTTGATAATTCTATCGTGGAACATCTCAAAGATGCTTTGGTCATACGTGCTGTCGCAGAATCCGCCTAGACACATGGACCATAACGTACGTTCTCTATCGAATAACATCGCAACATGATTAAAATCGATTTCGTCATTAACTGTCTTAACAAAGTTACATTTATTGAATTGTCAACGAATATAATGTCGTAAATTAATGCATTCAAAATGGCAAAAAACAGATTGAAATGAAAAAGATAGAGCTTTAAGAATAAACAATTAAATTGCATTTCGGCATTCTCATGTTTTTCACCTCATGAAGCTGAGTTTCTGGATGTAATCAGGTGGTTATGGAAGAGAAGAAAAAGAGTGTAGAGCCCTTTTGAGTGAAACTGCGTTCTTTCAGATTGCTGATTCATGTATTCATTTGTAACCTATCTCAATATTAAAACAGAAAATAGTAATACCTCGGGTAATGTTTTTCTACCTACTTCCGTTTTGCACTAAGCAGTTGCAGCAAAGTCATCCCTTAGGCTTATTATAATACAGCCATTCGCAACACATTAGCACCTGAAGGTGAAAGAACAAAATAAAATAGATATTAGATTGCATTCCATGTTAATTAGAGTAGATGAAGACCCCTATGAACGCCAATCGATTTCTATCCATTAAACAATAGCTTCATAATCTCCCTCTTCTCCATATGTGTAGGTACAACAGGATCGTTCAAGTCTGAGACAGATTGTAAGACGGCATGTAAATGTTGTCTCTATTTGCATCCATACTTTAGTCTATAATGGAAACCTGAGTGTATGCTTGCTTGACACAGACTTTTAGGTATTACCGTATACAGAGAGATTTATCGGATAACATTCGGGAGATTATGAGTTCGATTCCCTTCCATGACCTACTCTGACCTTGTGCTTCGTTATTTTCCCCGCTCGATAGAAAAATGCTGGGGTGTTGTCGTTTACCATAATTTCATTGGCATAATTATCATTATATTCTGTTTGCTTTTCATGCTTCATCCGTTTCTAAGTTTTGGGGCGTATAGCGGTGCCGGACAGATGGTACGGGTACATGCTGAAATAAAAGAGTATTACCCGTGGACATGGGAGGCAGCTTAGTCGACTAGCAGCTTCAGGTGGCTCCTGAACGAGTGTGAGCCTTGAATCGTTAGGGCTTCCGTGTCTCTATGGTCTATCTGCCAGTCACCTACAGAGTCCTGTGGTTATTTTACATCATCCCTTCCTCTTGGCGGGTTAGTAATCTCAATAGATTTATGTAAACCGCAGTACGTGAGTTGTCCCCCTTCATTGCATAAACCTTCCTATTGCAATTAGAAGTCCCAATGACCTTTTCATATCCATGGCTGGCAACAGTTCTGCTTTTAAGACTGAAATCCACGTATGAATCCACATACGTGAATTCTGTTGTACACATTCCTTTTGTCAATGGAACAGTTGTCACGTACTTTATATTTCTGTAATATTCACGAATTACCTATTTATAAAATCTAGTTCCTTACCACTTTTCAGCTTTCATTTCAAGCATTTATTATTTCTGATTTATTTCTTTTAGGTAAATGTGCGATAGGTATATGCAATTTTACAATATCATACAAGTACTTCTTGATAATGTACATTGTATTCACAGATTTAAGAAGTACATAGTCATTATGCAGATTGATACAGGTCTGCACGCCACTGAATGCAAGCGCAAGCTTCGGTAATAGCCGAGAAACCGACACAAAACGGGTTGATAGGGCTTGGTTTTTATTTTTTATTGTATCCAACGAGGGAGAAAGATAAAAAATAACAAAAAATAGCTCCCGAGGAAGAGTTAGGGAGAGAGAGAGCTATACACGGCGCAGCAAAAGTTAATCACTGAATTCCATTGGGTTTGCAAAACCGTGCGCACATGACTAAAAACTGGGCGCAGTTTTGTTGTTCCTCTTACCACATCAACTATTGGAGCGATTACAATGTTCAACGTAATACCTGAATGGTTGATCTTAATTTCATTTTAAAAAAAGAGCCAACCTACAACACACTATCAAGAAGTAGAGCCAAAATTGTCTTGATTAAGGATGCACATCGGACCTTCTGCGTTGGGTTATTGTTGTTATATTATTATTACTACTATTGTTAATATTATTATTTTGTTGTTTTTAAAGGCACCGGAGAATGTACTAATAAATTCATCTATTCGCTTTGTGAGCATCTTCAGAGGAACTGAAAGCTGGCTGCGAGCATAGCACTGAGTGCCCTACAAATTATGGCACTATAAATATAAAATATAAAACGCTCTCGTTAATGCAACGATACTTTCCTGTCTTTCTACCTTTTATTTTCTCTTCTTGACTCTTTATCTACTTTTGTTCCTCTCGATACCTCTCTCCTTTTCTATTTTCTGTCATTACTCTTTTCTCTCGTTCTTTCTCTATACTCCTTCTTTTCTCTTTTCAATCTTTCCTCCTCTGATTTCCTTGACCTAGTCCCTTCTTTTCTCCTTCTCTGTGGGCAACCTACATGTACGTGTCATGCGCTATTTTGAAACTAATAATTTTTTTGTTTGTTTTCCTTTAATTCTACTTCTTCTTTTCCTTCCTAATTACTTTCACGAGCTAGGCTTGCAGCCTTTTTCGCCTTCACCCTAGCCTGGAGCTATTCATCTTTTTCCCATTTGGTTTAAATAGCCGTATTTGTTTACTAACATTTTTACTCCCCATACCCTCTATATGTTAGTTATGACTCCGTTTATATTCTGATATAGTTACTGTAATATATATTCTCTTCTGTTTGTATATGTCCTCCTTTATAAAATATTGTGCATTCCTTTGTCTTCCTAAGAGCAATAGTAATAAAATTGAAACTAAAGTAAAATGTTTAACACAACACAGGTCTATGTCTACTCCTTATATTTAAAATACGATCTAAACCCTTGCTTGAACCTGTTAAATAATACTAAGTTTCTAATGAACCTTTATAAAGACAGTTTTAGCCACAAGCTACCCCAATAGGGATGTTAGTATCAATTATAACTCCCTAAGTAAAGATAACCTGTTTTTATATGTATAAACATTCAAAACGGTCTATCTTTACTTATTGAAAATTATCAGAAGTTTCCAAAATTAATGTAAATTTTTCGTGTGATGCACAACTGTTTAGGTGCTCCTTTTGTGTGAGCACTTATACTATTGTTTTGATACTTGAAGCTGCATATTACACGTTTATAAAGCATAGCATTGTTGTAAGGACTCTTTACAGGAGTCCTATCACTAAGTAAGGTAAAAATCACCCATTTAAACGAATACGGTAAATGCAGGGACAGAGCTCGTAGCAAGGATCATAGAAACCAATGAGCATAGTGAGATGTTCAGAGGTGTGCAAAAAGTAATTGACAGGTAACTCTCTGAAACTAAACGTATTACAGCAACTTAACATAAAACATCCACGCCTTTCCCATTCTTTAGTACTACAAAAACAAATCTCTTTTCACTTAGGGAATTCCTTTAACTTCAGACACAAGATCTGCAGTAAATTCCCGAACAGTCTGCACCTGAGTACAGCTTTACTATCATTTCTTTATCATATCGTTAGACTTAATATTTTTAGATTCTTAAAAACCATCTTTTAGGCTGCCAAAACTGTACCTAAAGCTATCTAAATAGGCAGTAAAGATAAGGTACTAAAATCTCTATGAATTAAATATTTACTTTTAAACATCTAAAGTTTATTTCGACTTTCTAAAAAATAAGTTTAAACTGTAATTAATTGGTGAACATTAAAAATCACACAGTAACAGAAACAATCTTGTGTAATTAATATGAATAAACATTTTATTACGTCCTAAATTAGGCACTTATAAGTTTGGGAAAAAAAAGGAATGCTCTTAAAACTTTTGAGTGAATCACAACGTGAAAGAGAACAGGTGTAGAGAAATATTGCGATCTGTACATACTAACAGTTAATGAAGGGACTATGGATCTATGAGTCACAAAGCGCTGGGAAATACTCCATTAACCTATCTCGATCCTTGGAAGCTCCAGGCTTTAAAGACCCGTCCCACTGCTGAAGCTGTCCAGAGCGAACTGTGAACGACTCATAGACAAGCAGCCGTCTACTGTTGACTGATGGAAGGGATAATGGAAAGGGAATCGTGGCAGATGAGAACTCAACCCAACATTCGCCTATCAACCAGAGAACACCACGAAAATCCAAAGCCAGAATGGGCGGCTAATGGGAATCGAACCCAGGTCCCCTCCAATGCAAGATATATATTTTCCTTTATTTCAAATGTTCGATGTGTTTTATCCAACTTATCTGCAGTCCAGCTGTCTGCAGTCTGCTGTGCAGTTTATAATCTTTGTTCCTCATTCGCTAACCGATGACAGGTGGTCACTTATATTTCATTTAGTTCTTCTTCGCGCTTTTTAAGCTACTTTTTCATAGTGGGGCTTGTTTCGCCAAAAATTATGACAGTTATGTCCATCTAATAAACGGTAAATGTATTTCTTGTGTCCATTTGAGTAATCTCGTAGGAAGCTATTTAGTTTCTATTTATTCTTTGATCAGAAGTATCTAGATATACGTTTTTCAAAATTTGTAACTGTTTCACAAATTTTCAGAAATTTTTGGTATGCTCTGGTGTGCGCGATAAACACGAAAATTGCCATATCTTTATAATAAAGTAAATAACCTATATATTGACGAACCCCAATATATTTCACGAGACCTTGTTTTCGATTCCTGTGGCTGACCTTCCTCAACCATGTGTTTGTTCTGGATTTCATAGGGTCGCTTACACTTAATATTTCATACTGGTTTTATGTTTCACGTTTCCAAGTGAGGTCAGGAGTTTCGGCGTGCATTGCAGGTGCATTCCTCTTTGTTAATGCTCGTTCTCCGGTTCGGGGTCTCCAAGTCCTTCCCGGGATGTGTTAGGCCGCAAGGGGAGGGGAGGCGGTTGTCCAAGTCACCACCGGGGGTTTAAATGTGTAGCACTTATGGACTCTGCCGTCTGTTGACATCTTTCCTCAGGTCTAGCTACACATAGTATCCTCCCACGTCACCCCTCTCTCCCAAGGAGCTCCCCACTAGGGCATAGTCACAAAGTGTTTCATTATTTGAGGTGCTTCATCTCGACGATCCAAACCTTGACACAACATTTTATTTTTGAGCCATCAAAATTAATCGCAAAATGTCAATATCGTGATCGCATTTGACAAAAATGTAATGTCAATATCGAATTGGTAAAGATTATGTTTAAGCACCTATTTGAACCTCAGAGTGACTAAAATATGTGATCCTTATGTAAGGCTAAATACTGCAACTGTATCAAATTAGTACCCAATGAAACTGATCTTGGCACTTAAAGCTGAAGGTAACCACTTTAATAGATTTAGTGAGATATTTAATCAAGTATTATTATTCTCATCAAATGAGCAGTATTTTCTCACAGTAATTTAATTCTATTGACGAGATCTTTAATGGCCTGAAAGCATTGTAACTTATTCTATGCTGCAATTTGATGACACGGAATAAATAGTTGGGCTACACAATATTTATTTAATACTTTCTTTACTTGAATCTCTGTTAAAGCTCGCGCAAACTACTGGTACCAGTAATTATGAAATTTTACGTAGAATACAATATTTGTGTTACGTGACATAGGTTAATTTATCCCCCAAATTAATTTCAAAAGTTGTTTACACGAAGCATGCGTTACTTACAGAATGTTAGAATTATAGTGATAGATATTTTGATAAATATTACCATAATATGTACCCACTTCGATGTGTTAGTTTTTTCTCTTCGTCTAACAGTTTTCCTAAGAACTAATTACATATTTTACTACCTGATATTTTTGGGACGGTCGTAATTGCGCCGCAAAATGAGCAAGGCCTGACAATACAGAACACCCTGTTTGGTTATATGTTTTCATACCTCCAGCTCGCCTAAATACCTCGAGGTCACTGGTGGTTCAGAAAGCACTCGAACGCAATTCCTATACATCATTCGTTATCGCGAGGCCAGCCAGTTGGGCGATTCGCCACTCGTAAGGCACACCTATGGTGATACTAACCAACCTGAAAACGTAATAATCTTAATAGATAAAATTTTAAATCCACAAATAAAGTAAATAGTTATGCAATATTGTTCATTATATTTTCCTAATGCCTGTACTTATATCTGCATTTCTGACTCCAACAGTTTGTATATTTGTGCATATACTTCGGAAATTATCACGATTTTTTTTGTATCATTAACAGGAAGGTGCGACAATTTAAATACGAAAAGAAGATTTCTTAAATATTCTGACCGATAATCTGGTTATTAGTCTGAAAAGTAAAACTGACCGGTTATTATGGTATAATTTCCACAACATTTTGTGTCCAACTGCTACTCGGATAGAGCAAGAACTTTCGCATTTATGATCATTTTAAAAAGTCAAGAGTCATTATCATTCAACTTAAAAGATACTAGCAAACATTTGTGTTCTCTAAAATCTCAGCTCAAGTAGTTCCATCGCTACGTAAACCCTAACCAAGAAATAAGACCAACTGTTGTAGATGGTGTAGAAACTTGTAATATGCATACGCTGTATACCGAACAGTTGAAAGAGGTTTATTATGTCGTGAATTACTTACACTGAGAATATAACATTGTACTTAAAAGCTATTTATTGCTGCTCAGATTATTTATTTTCTATGTGGCTGCGTGAAGCTGCATAACTGAAAACGTTTTCGTCAGATGGTGATACTGATATAAGCATGTGCCACGGCGAATTTTTATAACACACTGTATAATTTTGCGGTATATTTGCCTAAATAACTGTAAACCAAACACTTTTGATTTTGAAATAGCAAGAGCGGTAAAGTAAAGGCGCTGTCTAGGCTTGTTGACTGCACCACGTCGCAGTAGGGGCGCCCTCTTGTACTGGTACACCATCCACGTTTTATTTTCGTATGAATGGCCGCGAGGTACCGTTCCGATAAACGGTTTTCCTTGTTTTTCCCCCCTCTTTTAGTGGCAGATCGTGGAGAACCCTACAGGATACTCGTGAGCTCCTCTGAGTTCTTTTCCTGCAGTGATATGATTTTACGCAGTATCTGTATACACAAATCAAGGCTGTAATGAACATCGCCGTCGGGACTTCCATGAGAGCGCTTTAATGACGCCACTGCCGCTGAAGATGTCTACTGCAGGTGTAGACGAAAGCTTTGGGAAGTACAGACGACCACGGGCTAAAAACCTGGAAATTTGTTTAACTATTGTCCACATCGGCCGTGAAAGCATACGAGATTTTCGTTTTCAGGCATTGTTCGATTTTACACATTAGGAAGTCCTCCTGCCCTAAGAGACAACCCACTAATAAAGTTTAGCCGCTTTATCACAGGAGTCAACATAATTTATAATTAATATTTGCATACTTCAGTGAGTTTAGTGGAAAATAAATTGTTTCAATGAGTTGTAAAAAACGTTGAGCATACTAATATAGTGTTATATGTCTTATTTTAAAATTAGGACGATTTAATTTTCACTGAAATAATTTATTAAAATGTGCACTTTTACAGAAATTTCGATTGAACATAATACCCTACAAATATGGAACACTGCTTGTAACTTTGTTGTTATAGTTTTGGGAAGTGATATGCTTTAGAAAAATCTGTAAGGTATTAACATGTTTTCTTACTACTATGATTGTGAATAGGGCGTGAATTATTTTTAATGACAACAATTTGTTTCATTATTTTGGCCCTAAGGTCTAGGAACGTGCAGGTAGTTGAATTGTAATTTAAATTTATTAGGATGTATTATAGCACATGAAATTTAAACCAAGAAAACACATTCATGACAAAACTAGAGGTGCTGTGTGGTAACAAATGATGAATTCATTTCAAAAGGCGCTCAAATTGGCTTCCATTTACTGTCAATGTCAAAGTCTGTCTTTGAAATTATCTAATGTTTTCAGCAACACTGTTCGCTTGATCAGCTTAACTTTCTGTCCAATTCTTCGCTTTAACTCTTCAAGATCTCTTGGTTGGTCCTTCTAAACCCTCCTCTTCAAACATCCCCACAAGAAAAATTCTAAGGGGTTCATATATGAAAAGAACATATGGAGTTCTTGGATCGCATTCAATAGTTCCTCTTCGGCCAATTAATCTTCCTGGAAATTCATGATATGGGTAATTTATTATCTGCTTTCTATAACGTGTAGGGGCACCATCTTGCTAAAAATATCATTTTTAATTCCTCCTGCTTCTCCAGGAAATAAAGTAGTACAAGCAGGAATTATTTCATTTTGTAGAAGGGGTAAATACACTTCATAATTTAAGTTGCCATCAATTTAAAATGGGTCTATGAATCCGCCATTAATTAGGTAATGATATGTTCACTTTGCTCAGTAAGGTCCTAATAAATTTAAATTTCGCGTTGAACGGGTATTTTTTGTTGTTGTAAATTTTATAAACTTTAGCACTGGAGGAGTGCAGAAAAAAGAAATATTGTCATTTAACAATAAACAAAACAATAAACTCGTACCCTTTATTTGTAATCATAGTAATGTGAGATCATGTTGATGTCTTACAGCTCTTCTAAAAGACTTCACTTCATAGAGCTGCAACTGGGCTTAGAGGAATTTTTCCATAGTTTTTACTCAACCAGTATGTATACAGAATACATATATACAGAATACATAGGGCACAGAATACATATATACACGAGGAAAGTAAAATCACCAATTTCCGCTCTCCTATGATTTTAATGGGCTATTTTAAAACCAAAATTTGCATTATAAATTGTTTTTCGGAAACGTATACATTACTTAAAAATAATGAATTGGCCATTACCAAACTAAGACAGGTGTCATTTAGAAAAAGGCAATTTAGTGTTTTATTTGCCTTCTATCAAAGAGGGTTTATATTATGGGATAAAGTTAAATAGCTGAAATGTCACATTTCCTATCACTTTTAGCACACATAAAAGTTACACAGTGATAGTTTGTAGATAAAGCATTTCTGTGACGAGGTTTCTATATGATATATATTTTAGAAGTGTCCTTACAATATATTGTTTTGTATATACGGAATGGGGAAAGGATTAAAATTTAACAAGGTTAACATATGAATATCATTTGCTTATTTTAAGCTGGTTAATCATTTTCAAAACCGTAATAGTAGAGTAATCCTTTTTATCAAGTCGCGCAATATATGTAACTCTAAAAAATTGGCTCCTTATATTGCTGAGAAAAATGTTAATTGTTATTTTATACATTCACCCTTATTCCGATATAAAATTTCGCTGAATTTAAGCACACACTCGTACTCGAGTGGGCGCACACTCAGCCAAACACACACACACATACACACACACGCACACACACACACACAAATACACACACATACACACATACTTGCTCATACTGCCGGGTTCTTCTTGAGGAACGAATAGGTTGTTAGTAATACCTGCTACGTTATATTGACGTGAATCCGAGCCAATCAGCACCAGTCTATTTCTTCTACTTCCTATGTTTAGTAGTGACATTTCATAATTTCGTACTATCAATAGGCTCCACTGTGCCAAAACCTCCGGGATCCTGATTGTGAAGGACAAATTAGCAACGGAAGGTAAGGTCAAATGTAGAGCAACTTTTAATACAAAACCATGCATCACTCTGTTCGCGCCAAACCCCCATATGACCCTTCTCCTTCTTTATAAATTTTAAAAGCCCTATGTAGGCAGTAATTGTCAATATCAGCCTTCGTTTGTGACGTAGACTAAGGATATGCGTCCCATGTACAGTTTTCAGCCACACATAGGCACTCGTTCTCACATTCTCTCTTTCTGACCCCCCACATACAAAATATCACACACACACACACACACACACACACACACACACACACACACACACACACACACACACATGCACACACACAAACACACACACAAATACACATACACACACACACCCACACCATCGCTAAAGTTCAATAATGAAGAAGTGAAACAATGGTATCAGTTTAATGAGTTCTTTTAAATAGCTATATTTACTACTTAATATGTTTGGATATATAAAATGGAATTATTTTTTTAAAAGTTGCATGGCAATAAATAACAATGGTGATGTGATACGATCTACAAGTAGTGAGTTTTCAGATTTATTTCAGCTTCTGATCTTGTATTGTTCGATGAAGATACACAGGCGACTTTAGGTTAGCTGTATTCTCGAGCACCTGTAGTGTGTAATGCATGTAATACGAGAGTGGGACCCATCCCGTTGCAGTTCTTTGTAAAACTATGTGCAATCAAGGAAATTCTGAAGGGAAACAGTTGGACTGAGAAAACGAAGTCCTGATTTGTACCTCAAGTATTTATGCTCTGTCTATATCACAGCATGTCATCTAAAGCAAATCTTATCGATGTATAGACAGTATTTTCTAACAATTGCAGGAGAATTAGGATTAGGATTACTACGTAGGGGATTCGGCACCGAAACCTGTGTTTTATTGTACCTTAACCTCAAGTAGGAAAACCCTAAGAGGAAGGGTGATATGAGAGGAGACAGAGAGCGGTCGACCCAAGGAATCACGACAGCGCCGAGACACCCGCTGATACTTCTACCCTGAAAGAGACCATCAGATAACAGATTATCTGAAATGATAGTGGAGATGAAATGGAGGGACAGGAAATTAATGGGATGTAATTAGGTAACCTATCCGATATTTATCTAGCGCCCCAGGAAAACCTCCGAAAAGAAACCATGGGCCAGGTCAGTTGGCCACAGGAATCGGATCAGCAGCTGCAGAAACCGCCTGAGCCATCCCGCTGGGTGCAGGATATTTACTTCTGAGACTTTTAGGAAACATATTGTGACTATGTGGGTTCGTAGAATTAAAAGTCCAAGTTGCAGATATGCCAAATGTTCTTTATTTCCGTAGAAACACACTGTTCAATTCTCACGTAACAACATTACGTCACATACACACAGTCTACCAAGGTCGATGACAGTAACAATCAGCTCTCGATACAACAACACTCTACAGCTGTTTACTGCTTACGACTCTCGCAACTCACTCTTGGCGAGTCGTCGCCTTCTAAAATACCTCATTGAAAAATTATAGATATTTCCGGAACAATAAAGAAACCGAATAATCCATCACCTTCCAGAAGCATAACTTAATCTATGCCGGCAAGTCCTTTATCTCAGCTATCTTTATTTTCCGGCTCTTTGTGTACACAAGCCGCGCTATCGCTACACTGCTCCCTTCTCAAGGCTCGTCGTCCCGAACAGCACCATCGTAGCGGGCCAGACAATCCAAGTGTACCACCAACATCTTCCGTCGGGGCATCTTCTGGATGCGATAGACCACGTCGTTAATCCTCTTCACACACCCAGTACGGTCCTTGCCATGGTTGCTGGAGATTCGGGCAGCGCCCCTTGGTCCGGGTAGGGTAGTACAACCAGACTAAGTCACCTTGCAGGAACGCTTGGCTGTTGGCTTGCCTGTCGTATCGGGTCTTCATGCGGTCGCTGGCCTTCTAGATGTCCTCACGAGCCATCTTATGCATGTCGTGGAGATGGTCCACCAGGTTCTCCACATAATCGAGTGCTGGCTGTTTTTCCACCGGGGGGCTTCCAAAAGCCAGATCACAGTGGAGGCGTAACTCTCGGCCGAATATTTAGCTGGCTGGTGTCATCCCAGGGGTGTCGTGTGTTGACAAGCGGTAGGCCAGCAGGAACAGTGGCACCTTGTAGTCCCAATCTCGCTGATGCTGGCAACGACCTTCCTCGGATGTTCTTCTAAGGTCTTGATGTATCTCTCCACCATGCCGTCCGACTGTGGATTTAGGGGTGTTGTGCGGGTCTTGTTCACCCCAAGTCTTTCCAGTGCCTCCTTCATCAGGTTGGACTCAAAATTGGTGCCCTGGTCGCTGTGGAACTATAACGACACCCCAATTCGGCAGAACAGTTGCTCCACGAGGCAGTATATGATTGCCTTTGCCTCCTTTTTCGGGATGGCTATACCTCCGGCCAATTGGTGAAGTACTCCACGACCACCATCAGGCACTTTTTGCCTCGATCGCACACTGGGAATGGTCCAGCTATGTCGACGGCGATGCTCCCGAATGACGCTCCAACGTTGTTCTGCCGCATGCGACCCCGTCTCCTAGTCTGGGGGCCGCGACTTGCCGTGCACACGTGACATTTACGGCACCATCTCTCAGCGTCTGCTAGGAGTCACAGCCAGCAGTAGGGCTGTCGCAGTTTGTCGACTGTTCGGTTTGCTCCCAGGTGTCCTCCTGAAGTACCGGCGTGCACTTGCTCCAAGACTTCTTGGTCACGTCAGGTCTAATGATGGTCACGGCTGCCCCAGTGTTTTCGAGCAGGCGGCACAGATTTCCTCTCACCCAAGCGTCCGCAATGAGGTTGTCATCCATACGCTGGCTGACGGCACGCAGTGTCACTCGAGGAGATGATGATGTTGAAGCCGACGAGCCCCTCCCCACGCGGGGCCTTACTCGTTCTTCCGGCTGCTCTTCCTGGTGTGGGCTCTCTCTCCAGGTATTCCGGCTGGCCGCACCCGCAGCACACGCCACTAGGTCTTCGCTGGCGTCCCTCGGTTGGTCTTCGGTCTTCAGTGTAGCGGACACTCCTGGTTCGCGACGTCGCGGTAGCCGTCACCTTGGCCACCTCAATCCTTAATGCTGCCGTTAGCGCCTCGTGGATGGTTTTGTAATCGCCGAGCTTTCGGCGCTGACGAATCTCCATGTCACATACCCCGTCGACAAATTTGTAGGCAGCCTCTCGAGATACGAACTCTGGTGGGAGGTCAACTAGTGCTTTGCTGGCCAGCTACTCGATTGGCAGGGCGAATTCCTGCAGCGTCTTCCCTGTCTGTTGTCACCTTGACTTCAGCTGGCTGCGGCTAAGCGGTGGTTCCCAAAGAGGTTCTCCAGGGCCTCCCAGATGTCCTTGGGCGCCGCCGCTGTCTGGACTGTTGTCAGGACTTCTGCAGCCCGTCCCTGGAGACTGGCTATTAGTTGTGAGGCCTTTTCCTCTGGTGACTACTTGTTGTGTTTGGCCAACGTGTCGAACAGGCGGCAGAAGACTTCGAAAGTTGTTGCACCGTCGCATTTAGGATGTTTGACGCACGCAGACGTTGTGTCGCGTCCTGGAGCGTCGACCTTTAAGTCCTGCAATCTCCTGCCGAAGATGTCCTCTGCCATGGCATACAGGGACTTTGTGTTGCTGTCCGCCTTTCCCTCCAGGTCGTTAACGCGGTTTGCCAGGTCTTCGAGGGATTTGGTGTTATTGTCGGCCTTTCCGTCTAGGTCGTTAATGCGCTCGCCCAACTCTGTTAAATCCTAACTTACGGTTGCGCCAACTGTTCTTCAAATTTTTCGGCGAGGGCCTCGTTGGCAGCCTTCATTTCCGTGGCCAGGTCGTCGTTCGCTGCTCTCATTTCCTTGGTTAATTCTGTCATTTTCGCGGCATCGTCGTGGCCAAGTTACTTTTTGCAGCTTCCGTCTTCGTTGTTAATTCGGCCTTCATTTGTTCCATCTTCTCGGTGATGTTCTTGTTAGCCGCCTTCATTTCTTTCAGTTCCGCTGCGAAGTTGTTATTTGTGGTCTCCAGCTTCGCGGCCAGGCTTTTATTTGGCGCTTCTGTTTTTGCAGCGGGATAGTCATTTGCCGTCTTCATTTCTTCCATTTTCTGCAAAATCTTTTCTAATGCCGCCTCTATCGTGTATGTCGGGACCCCAAGTGTGAAATTAGAGTTGTTCTGCCCATAGCGATTTTGGACCTCGGCGTAGCGGTGTCGCTGTCGAGGTTCAATAAGTTAAAAGTGCACTTGGAGGAGCTCCCACGTCCTCGTCGTCCGCCCTGGGCAGTGGTGTTGTCCGTTAGGATTACCACTGGCTGAGAGGAGCAAAATGTGGAGTACTAAAAAAGAAGGTGTAAGGGATAGAGGGAAAGTGGAGGAAGAAAAGGAAAAGGAAATTGATCCTTCTCAGGTGTTTAAGCCAAGACAGTCATTGTCGAGATCACCTACAAGACAATCAAGTAGTGAACAGGTTAGTGTAGCTCAAACTAGTAATGTAGTTATAGAGTTGATGGTGATGGTGAATTTTGTAGTATAGTTAATATAATGGCAGATATCAATTGTGTTGTTACTTCTGATAAAGGATTGTCCGTAGGAAATAAAACAAAATTATATAATTATCTAGCCGAAATCACCAAAATGTATGAGAAGGTGAAAATGGATAATGTTAGGCTTCGTGCCGAATTAAAAGTGAGGAAGGAAGCAGTAGTTTCTAAGCCATCATATGCGCAGGTCGCTATGATGCCAAGAATAAGTGAGACAAGTAATAAGATCCAGAGGAAATTTGAGACCAGTAAGCACACGGTCTTCATTTCGTCCACAAAAGGAAAAGCAATCAAGGTGGTTGCTGATATAGTTACGAAAATTCTAAATCCAGCAAAAGAAAAAATTAAAGTGGCACAGTTAAAAACCACAGAAAGAAATCTAATATTAGAAGCGGAGACCAAAGAAGATATGGATAAAATATTAAATAGTGAATCTTTGAAGAACAAAGATTTAAAAATCGAGTCCCAAAGAAAGAGGAATCCCCTAGTCATCTTGTATGATATCCTAAGAAATCAAACAGATGAGGAAATTAAATACAATTTATATGAACAAAATTTTGTAGATTTTATGGACAAAAAAGAATTTGATGAGAAATTACAAGTTAAATTCAAGACGGGACCCAAAAATAGACCTTATGTTAATGTTGTTGTTGATGTAACAGCTGACATGAGGAAATTGCTGATAAATAAGGAACGAGTGCATATTGGCTTTAAATCCATTTTAGCCAAAGATTTTATAGTTGTTGCCAAATGCATGAAATGTCAAGATTTAGGACATGTTGCGAAATATTGCACCAGGAATAAAATGGTGTGCTCCCATTGTGGTGAGCAGGACCATGAAAAGAAAGATTGCCAGAAAATCGAGCAAGCACCGGTATGTATACCCTTCCAGAATAGAGATATACTGCGCAAGAAGAGAATAAATGAACAGTCTCGACCTGAGGAGAGGAAACAGCAGCCACATTTCAGACAGTGTCAACATCCAGGAACTAAATATTGTCCAACATATGCCATGTACTGGGGACGATTAATTGTCAGGACCGATTATGGATAAGGATATCATAAATAATCATAAAAAGAGGAATAGGAATAAAGATAATCCCAGTAGAAAAAGAAGAAATGCATTAAGAGCAATGGCATATAGATTAAAAATATCCCAAAAAGAAAGTAATAGTGTTGGAATCCAGACCGAATCTAACATAGAATTAGATGGTTATCTTACACCAGTGACAGATAATGAAGAAGAAGAAAATAATATATCTCATATTATTTCTGAAGATATATCAATCCAGCAATATATTCCAAAATCGACTAAGAAAGTATTCCTCAAATTTTTAAGAAAGAAAAGAAATAAAGATGTAGTTCTTCAACATTTTGACCTAGATGATCAAATAGATGTATCTCCATGGATGAAAGTAGAAGGAAAGACTAAATCCAATCCGTTGTATGTTGAAAGTGATGAGGATATTATAGAGGAAGATCAAATGAAGGAAGCTGATGTGAATCCTAAGCCAATATATGATGAATTTGAGCTAATGCTTAAGTTATCAAGGTTGGAGGAAAGAGAGACTCATTTAGCAGCGCTGAGGCATCTCATCAGAAAATTACATACAAATGGAGATAAAATTACTTTTCCCATACCAGATTCCGTAGACAGAATAGATCTACGTACCAAAAATTTACCAACTGTACCAGAAGAGTTAAAAGAATTGATAGAGATGGCATATGACCGAAGAGGGAAAAGTTTGACTTAGATGAAGTCTACAAGGATTTTGTTTTGAGCTATGGACGGATTGCGTTTGATTCAACCCAAAAATTTCCCCACTGTTATGTCCATATCAGGCATGACAGGATATATAGTGGTACTAAACAGATAACGCAACCGAAAACAATAACTAAAGTAATTTATAAACCAGTAGATAATAGATTTATACAAAGACAGCCAGAGAGGAAGAAATCTTCATCGTGTACCTATAAGACGAAAAGGAATATGACGCCGATATTATATAGTGCCAAACCGAAGACACCAAAATTACAATGTAAACAAGGAATTGTTTTAAGCAAGATAAAAGGATTGCCGGATAAAAGTGCCTTTTTTACACAAGAGGGTAAAGAAGGAAATAGTGGCTATTGGGAAGAATCCCCATATGTTCGAGGATTAAGATTTTGGAATGTGTCACAAGAAAGTAAAATTGACAAATGATTAATATACATCATAGTTTAAAATTTGGACAAATAAATACCCAACGCAGTAAGATTGTTATGTTGGAATTACGCCAGCTCATAGGTGAGATGAAGTATGATATTATCTGTATACAGGAACCATATACCATAGGACAAAATTTGATCCATATGCCAGTTTCGGCGAGATGTATAATGATGGGTCTACAACCGATGGCAGCAATAATAATTTTAAATAAAGAAATTCAAGTTTTAAAAATAACGCAATTCTGTGATGAATGGATAAATTGTGTAGAATTGAAGTATAAGGGAAAAACTTTCATTTTATGTAACCAGTATTTTCAAGATAAGGATGATATGGAAATTCATCTAGATAAATTATAGAGGATTATTGATACTCTTAAAAATGAAACAATTCTAATGACAATGGATGCTAACGCAAAGTCCTCGTGGTTGTGGAGTAAGCAGACTGATGATAGGGGAAGGCTGGTACAAGATTTTATTATGGAACATCAATTAGTAATCCAGAATCAGCCAAATAATCCATTTACTTTCGAGGGCCGAGCGGGTACATGTGAAAATATTGATCTAACACTAACTAAAGGGCATATCAATAATAAAGTTTTAAATTGGAAAGTAGGACAGAATATGACGTCCAGTGATCATAATCTAATATATTTTGATCTTAGTGTGACTGGAGAAGGAGATAGAGTTTGTAATTATGGGAACATCACAAGATATATAATAAAGGACGCTGATTGGAATAAATTGAAGTTAGAGTTCAATCATTTAGAATATGATAATGATAGTATGGATGTGGATAAAAAAGCAAAAGTATTGACGACCAAAATTCAAGAATGTATGCGGAGTACCTTGAAGAAGGTAAAGATCAAACAGGATTATACCCTTTCATTTTGGAATGAAAATTTGTAGACCCTAAGAAGCAAAGTAAGGAAAGCTAGAAGAATTTATCAACGCAGTCTGATTGCGGATGAAAAGGAAAGAAATCTTAAAATCTATAGGGAGTTGAAGGATAAATATAAGAAGGATATTGAAATATATAGAATTGATTCGTGGGATAAATATAAGGAGGATAGCATAAGAAATAATGTATGGGGTGTACCATATAAGATCATAACGGATAAGATAAGGGCACCTGAAGTAATTTCGACCTTGCAAAAAGATGATGGGCAATATACGAAACATTGGATAGAATCTATAAACTTCCTAATGACAAAATTATTACCTTCGGATGATCTTGGAGGTGAGGAAGAGGAACATCGTGTAAAAAGAGATAAATATAATAGTGTTTATTTTAATAACAAAGTCATATATCCTTTTGATGAAATGGAAGTTAGATTAGCCATACAAAGTTTGAAGAAAAGGAAAGCACCAGGACCTGATGGTATTCCAGCGGAAGTCATCCAAAGTTTAGAACATCAAATAGCTCCCTATCTGACTTCCTTATTAAACGAATGTATAATCCAGGGAAGAGTGCCATATTGTTGGAAAGAAGCGGATGTTGTAATTTTGAAAAAAGCAAAGGACAAGGATCCGACAAATCCAAAGTCATATAGACCTATCTGTTTGCTAAATGTTTTAGGAAAATTACAAGAGAAATTGATATATAAAAGGATTATTGAGTATAGAGTAATGATAGGTATGACGGAAAATCAATATGGATTTAGAAAAGGAATTTCAACAGAGGATGCCTTAAACGCTTTAACGATGAATGTAAAAAATTCAGATCAAAAATATGTGGTAGGAGTAACAGTTGACATATCTGGCGCCTTTGATAATGTATGGTGGCCCAAATTGTTTGATATATTTAAAATCAAGAATTATCCAGCAACTATACTCAATTTATTAAAGGATTATTGTACGAATCGAAGAGTATATATTACGGGGAATGATCGTAAGATTATTAAAGATATCACTAAAGGGCGCCCGCAAGGTTCAATCCTCGGTCCCCTTTTCTGGGATATTTTAATTGAGCCTTTTATTGAAAAATTGTTGAGCATGGTTGAAGTAAAGGATGTGATAGCGTATGCCGATGATTTCGTCGTGTTATTTGAAGCCAATAGTAGAAATGAAATTGAAATAAAAGGACGAAGTATTCTACAGATTTTGGAACAGTGGTGCCATAGCGTTAAATTACAGGTAGCACCGGCAAAAACGGCGTATCTTATCTTCAAAGGACAGCTGAAAAGAAATCCCATCTTGAAGATAAATGGTAAAATAATCAAACGAGAAATCCATGTTAGATATCTAGGATTACAGGTCGACGAGAAATTAAATTTTGATGAGCATGTGAAAAAAGTGTCGGACAAGGCTGGGAATATCATGATGAAAATAGCTACTTTGTCAATTATAAATTTTAAATTACCGATAGAAGCCATAAGGATATATATCAATAGTATCATGATTGGCATCACCGGTTATGGGGCAGCCAATTGGGGTCATTGACTTCGACTGCAGAAAAATGTAAAGATCCTTAGAAGTATGCAGAGACAGTTTCTGTTACGTTCAACCGGAGCAGTTAGAACATCATCGACGATGTCATTATTGATTATATTGGGAATATGGCCTATAGATTATGTTATTAGAAGACGAGGAGCATTATATTGGTTGAAGAAAGATAGACAAGATAAAGTAGAAGAAATTATGGGTAGAAGATGTGATGACAAACGAATTGTGAATTATTTAATATTGGACGAGTGGCAATATGAGTGGAATACTATGGAAGAAAGTAGAAGAGTATTTAGTATATTTCCAAATGTAAGAAAAAGAATCAAAATGACACATATTTCACCCAAACAAGGACTTATACATTATTTTACGGGACATGGTGCCTTTGGTACATATCTCAAGAGGATAAAAAGGATTGACTCAGATATTTGTAATATGTGTGATGTGCAAGATACTCCCGAACATTGTCTGTTTGAATGTGTGAAATATGAAGAGGATGTTTTTGAACAACGACAATTGATAGCAGGAAAATCAATCTATGAGATAGTTCGGAATACCGATGACTATAAAATGTTAGAGGAAATTGCAAGTTTTGTATTTATCAAAGGACATGAAAGTTATATTGAATCCAGACAGAGGGAACCCAGAAGAGGAGTTAAAATATATCACAAACGACAGCAACAAAGAGAATCCATCTGTTTAAGAATCACCAGATCCCAAATAGAAGAGGATCGCAGTTCACAGAGGAGCGAGGAGCAGGAGGAGCAGGAACATCAGGAGCCATGTACGATCAACCGCAGACGGCACTATTGGGTGTCGTTGGGCAGGATCGGGACGGCTGGCCGGAGAAGGATGGAACGAGAGATGGAGCCTCCATAAGAAGATCCAGAAACATCGATAGAGATAGGTAGATTTTACACCTGGAACTGATGAACCATCCTTTTCTCCTGATGCATGTAGGAAACTATGTGATTCCGGTTGAGGAAAGAATCGGATACCAGGGACAGGTGTTTAATCGAGTTAGTATGTAGGAACGGTAATTCTAGTAGACATAGTATCTGTGTTTATGTATTTCAATGTAGTTTATATTTGTTGTATATATGTAAAGAATTACCGTTGTAGTAATAGTTTAGTTTGAGCTTTGTAAGTCACTGGTTTCCAGTGACATAGGTTTAGCTATAGTTAGTTAGTTAGTTAGCTTAGTTTTAGTAATATCTGCAAATATGTATTGAAAATGATGATAAATAAAGTTGAAAAGAGGAAAAAAGAAAATAAAATTTGTGGAAGCTATGTCTTGGTTTTGCTTCAAGATGCCAAGATATGGTAGGCAGATTTTTTTTTTTTTTTATTTTTTTATTTTTTATTTTTATTTTTATTTATTTTTATTTTTTTATTTTTATGTATGTCTCACTCTTGACACCAGTTGTTACTTTATGGGTTCGTAGAATTAAAAGTCCGAGTTGCAGATATTCCGAATGTCCTTTATTTCCGTAGAAATACACTGTTCAATTCTCACGTAGCAACATTACGACACCTAAACACAGTCTACCAAGGTCGATGACAATAACAAACGGTGTTCTGATTACATCAGCTGTCGTTACAGCAACACTCTACAGTTTTTCCACTGCTTACGATTCACGCGACTCACTCTTGGCAAGTCGTTGCCTTCTTAGATACCTCATTGATAAATTCTAGATATTTCCGGAACAATAAATAAACCGTTAATCTATCACCTTCCAGAAGAGTAACTTAATCCATGCCGGCAAGTCCATTATCTCAGCTATCTTTATTTGCCGGCTCTTTGTGTACACTAGCCGCGCTATTGTAGATAACGGCTTCGCGAAAATACTGTAGTGCTGTAAGGCTAAATCTGTAACCAAAAGGCAGGCATAAAGGACAAACGGACCAATAAAGAAGGTTAAGTTAATAAACACTGTATTTTACAGTTGACATCTGCTATTTATGTAGTGAACCATATAGATACAAATTATTTGTAAATCTATTGCAAAAAGTTGAAGATCTTTGATTTTAAAATAAAATAAATAATTTAAAGTGTTTTAAGTGCACATTAACTTATTCATCAATTAATTATACATACACATTTATTTATTTTAATTTTATTATTATTATTTTTTTGTAATTTTACGTCCTCCAACGTTAAGTCATATCGGACGTTGAATGGAAGGGGTGGAATGATACTCAAATGAGCCCATGGTTCATAGAACTTAGAGTTACCTGACATTCGTCTTTCAGGATAAGGGAAAACCCCGGAAAAACCTTATCCAAGTAACTCACCCTGACCGAGATTCGTACTCGGGACCTCTTGAACGTGAGGCAGATACTCTACCACAACGCTACGGAGGTGGGTTATATCTTTTAATAAAAAAAAACATAAGCAAAATAAGTGCATTGTCAAAATCACCCAAGTGTATCTTCGAAAAGTTTAACCGCATGTCGAGTGTAGTAACAGTCATGTATGTTTTGATTTACCTCTCTCTTTCTGCCTCTCTCTCTCTCATATATAATAAAATATAATAATATATATAATATATATAATATATATAATAATAATTTTGTGTGAGTAGTCATAGCCAGAGAGACAAAAGATATATATATATATATATATACACACACACATATATATATATATATGTGTGTGTGTGTGTGTGTGTGTGTGTGTGTGTGTGTGTGTGTATCTTTTGTCTCTCTTGCTATGACTACTCACACAAAATTATTAATTGTTAAAATTATACAATTATAAGAAATAAAACTTCTTGTTGAAACAATAGATCTACTGTTAGAGATGGAAGTGGAATATGTTCATGTACATTCTCTTGTAGTGTCTGGGCACCGCAAAAAATTATTGTTTTTAATTATTCTGTTCATTAATTTTAAGACATGTTTTATGGGTGTATGTGTTCCAATGGTCCGCTATTTTTAGTTCTTGCTCCTGGTGATGAGGAGCATGATGATGATGATGATGATGATTATGATTATGAATATGTACATTTTACGGTGTTCACCTATTAGGGCAACTATAGAAACATATATGGCAAGAAGCCAGATATTTGGGTACATTTACAAAGTCAAGTATGATGAGCACCGTTCTAGATTATGTATCATTCACCGAAGTGAGCCATTTCTTAGTTCCATTGCTTACTAAGCTGTGAGAAGCACTGGACTGAATTCTTTAACGGAAACTACAGTGGTTCTGTTTGTTTCTTTGGCAATCTTCAGAACAATTATATCCTCCACCATTGGAGATATCCCCGATGCATGCTTACATTCCGGGCACCACTCCAATTTACGTGGCAGTCCTGGCTTGGACCTTGCTCACTTTAAAATCCTGGTGTAAATAAAGAGAAACTCAACCGCCTGCAGTAAAGCATCAGCTGATGCAATGGCGCCCCCTTGGGACTAAGTTTATCGGTAGATTCGTCCAACACCTGTATCTACCCGAAAGCCCCAGTCCTGGACCTACCATAGTAGGTCGCAAGTAGAATTTTTCCCTGCAGCCCAAAGTGTCACATATGGCATTATTATTGCATACTTAGTTTAGTCAGAGAAGTTATGTGCGGAAATATGCTTCATTGGGCATTCTCACACTGTAATCGGCAACTGAATTTTCGTTGGCAAACTGATCGAGAGCCTTCAATAATAAGGACGCCGATTGAAGGGACCATGAGCTAAATAAGCTAAGTAAAATTTGACTGTTTTAAGTATATGGGCAAATAGTAATTTAATTCCGCGAAATTTGTGTACAGGCCACAATTCACAAACAAAACCTGTGGACTTAAGTCGATTTGGTAAATTCTCATAATAAGTATATTTAAAAGTCAACTAGTAAAACCTGCCTGAAATATTTCCGAGCACCACCGGTAGCAGTTATGCACCAAACTGGATCACAACCTTCATCTGCAGTGCTCTAGAGCGCTCAGAGAAAAAGAAAAAGGAAAGAAAAAAAAGAACATCTTAGCAATCAACTTACCCCGCAACGCCTCTATTGCTTCATAACATACTATTTCGACATATTTATTGTGAATCTTTACATAACGTCTTTAAAATAGCTTATGATACTGTCACCTAATTATCGGAAGGCACGACCAGCTAGCAGATGGGTGGGCGACAGGAGGCATTGAGGCCACGCCTAGCCATTTATCTTGTGGCGTTCACTGAAGGGGATGGTTAGGGATGTGTCATCAGGCATTTTACTATCTCTTTCTCCTCCCCCTCACGTCTGGAACCATCGGGAGACGTTCCGAGCAGCGAAGCTTCCAGGAACACCGATCTTCTTATATAAGGGCTGCAGTGGACGAGTCAGTTCAATTCTTTGCGAGCAGCCGTGAGGAGCACCGTGCTAGTGAAGTGACTGGAAGACTGTGTACGTGTATCAGAGGAGTTGTACGTAATTGTGAGTGTAGAGTGGATCTGTGACAGACGAACTGGCGAATTGTAATTCTGTGCGCTACGTAATTCTGTGTAATCGGCAAGTGTTCCAACTGTAATTCGGTGGAAATAAAGAACATTTTGAGTCTGTGTAATTGGACTTTTAATTTCACGAACTCACAAAGTCACAATATTTTCGCTTGAAAATAAATAATCATATTCCCCAATAGCATCCAAGGTGAAGCAAACATTTTACGTAACCATTAATGTAACGACAGGCATTAGAGTGAGTGAGTGTGTGGTGTTTTAGGGCCCGTCGACAACAAGGTCATTTGGGCCCGAAAGGTCAGGCATAAGAAATTACCTCTAGTTTTATTATAGTAAACACATTGTTCATATTTTAATTTGTTTTAGTGCGGTAGAGAAGGATTTTCAAATAATAATTCATTCCTTGGAAACCCTTACCTATTTAACGATTTGGCATTTCTGAGACGATCCGATCTTTCCCATGGTAAAAACCAGTTTCACTATTATTTTCCCCAAAAGAGGAATCCTATTTTAATTATAGGAAACAAAATACGTCATTCAACTACAGTATTTTTCACGATGGAATACGATGTTACCGTGTGCACAGTTACAAGGAAGGATAAAAGGAATGGTTGCAAGCTAGTAGCTGTTTGGGAGACACCAGTTTGTTGTTAATGCGTTAGGTCGTAATTAGCTACCTCGGCTTGCCTTTTGTGAGTTGGATTCCCTTTTGGAAAAACGCATCAAAAGATACCTTTAATATAATACATCAAAGAGTAATTTAAGTATTTATCATTTAACATTCAGATTTTCCGAGTATCAAGCAGTTATGCAGAACTTCTAGCACTATATCTCAGTTCGACGGCACATGTCTATCTCTTTTCTATGTCTATCTCAGAATAAATGATGTAATAAATACTGCAGCTGTTGCACATTTTAGCTATGCATATAAATAATTTAAAGCTACTCCTCTCAGAAGATCAAAAACCATCTACATTTGGCTTCCTACCTCTCACTCCTTACACTAATTATGGCAGACTTCTTTGAGAGAGACACTTTTACAAACCCTGCATACGTTTCATATCGAAAATACAATTAATGTTGGTCATAGGTTCACTTTTGTTAAGCCATTCGTAGAGAGAATTAGGTATAAGTTTAGATGGACTGCAGTATTAGATAAATGTGAAATCCTGACGGAAGACGTCATTATGTACCACTGTCTTGTGAGAACAAGTGCACCGATGAATATACTGAAAGGTATGGATACTATTTGTCATATTATCTAGTTGCATCTAGGATATCCAAGCAATTTGTTTCAGGGCCCTGCAAGAAGGGTACAGAATTTCTCAAAATTGTCAACGTTTAGAAAATCTGCAATGTAGGCTATCATACACTTTCGTCCATTATTTTGCAGAGAAATAATTGCTTAGTTTAGTATTTACATCTCAATTCTGACTCTGCAGAGATGTTAATACATCGTTGCTTTAGATTTATATCTGTTACGCAACATCTATTTCTACTGAACTTCATCTGTCTACCTACTGGTACATATGGTCTAGGCGCCAAGAGACCCTTAAACCCTAAACACTCACTCACTCAATGAATCACTCACTCACTCACTCACTCACTCACTCACTCACTCACTCACTCACTCACTCACTCACTCACTCACTCATGGAAGTGTTCAACGGTATCGTTTCTCTCATGAACACTTTTGATCGAATTATGCATCCTGAACCTAGCATCATTGTCATTTTAATATTTGTAAAATAGTATATGTAAATCAATATTGCACTTCAGTTGCCTCACCGTCATGTTCACTATCACCCTACAGTCTGATTTTTAGAAGAGGATACGTGGAGGTCATCAGGCAAGGAACGTGAAGGGTAAGAGGGGAAGGTCGTTGCTATGGTAACGTAAACAAAGTTTGTCAGATTGGTTAAACTGGTGAATCACATACTCTGATTATTTGAACCCTTGTTTATGTTTCAAGTGTTGAAAGGATAAAGAAAGGAGATATCTGCATTACTTCCACTCTGCTGTTGGGCAACATTGCGGAACCGCACATTGAGAAACAGAAGACCTTCACGTATCTTATTTTAATAATAATCAGATTGTAACATTCGAGGTAATGAACACAGCCCTCTGGTTGCCTCCACCTGAGAAATGGTTTCGATCATTTCGTGGTGGGGCGAGGTTACCCCGCAGGTAGTAGTTGCCATGTGGAGAGTGTTGGTATACATCATATTCCACTTCACAGGACGAAGATGTTTCTTGTATTAAATCCGACTCCCATTTCATACACAAAACTTTCCGTCCCTCTAATGCAGGTAAGATCTTCTGACTGGAGTGTGTGCGCCCTTCACACCGATAAGCACACTGTTTGCCGTTGGAGTTGTATATCCAACGTCTGAAATGCAAGCGCATGTATTCCTCACACAAATTATAACTACAGCAACCACAGTAAACTTAGACATAGAAAGTATTCAAAACGGTGCCCATTGTACCGCAATACGTCTTCCGCAACTTTTAAGAAAATTTGCATTTATTCTCATCAGTGCTTCAAGTCAGATAACTAAAAACATACTTCGTCCATGAAAAAAAAACAATAATTTAAGAGATACACGGGTTATTAGAGCGCTAATAATGATAGGCCACGCGTCCAAATGACACATCTGTAGGTATTAATTGACCCTTACTATTTCGCCTGTCAGGAAATATGTTTCTGTCTGCTCGTCGATCAATAGATTTTTTTTCCTCCTATGCGAGACGATTTCTTGACAAAGTGCAAGCAAATTATCTCATAACCAATGTGCTTAAAAGTTGCGTTTGTTTTGCGTATATAATAAATACTTTACTGGAGTATGTGAAGAAGCAAGATAAAGCGGTGATTTTTTAATCTGTGGTGAAATAACACAAATTCTTTAATATTCGTTGTACCGGCAGTGCAAGTTAATGTTGAAGAATGAATGCAGAAAGTTTGTTGCTTTGAAACATATGAACCAAAGGAACATCTGTGGTGACAAGGACAGAAAAACTAGCACGGAAACTTGTTATGATCTCTTTAGTGCAGCACTCGAGGTGCAACTTTTGTAAGAGCACGACGCTAAACGAAGTGGAAGTAAACATTAATTGCCGTTCTACCAAGAACTACTAACCCATTTCAGCTGTGTTTAGCTCGTCCACTTACTGCTTGAATATTCCACTGAAAAGAAACAAAATTACATTAAGCTGATGTGACTCACTCCATTGCTGTCCCAGACTACTTTCTTGGAAACCATTCCAGACTTTTTATGTTTCACTTCAAAGTTCTGAATTTCTGTTCTTTTACTGGGCAGGGTGGCGACGACTGTGTGAGTTTGGCAACAAAAACCAGAATTTGTGTTCATTGTGGTACTTGATAAAAAATGACATATATAGCTATTTGTGTGGCATTATAATTTCCAGTTTCCTCTTTTATTTTATGCGCATTTAAAATTTATATTTTAAGAACACCTTTTAAATTCTTAAATGACCCAATTTTATTTCCACTCGGAATTACTCACCACTTCATAGGAAATTGAATCTCAACTCCTGCATTTTGGAATTTAGTAGAGTGGAGTTTCGCTATGTAAATTGTTTCTTCTGTTAAGTGTGGTAGCTTTTGTGTGATTTTGGTCATGCGGTTTATTGTTTTGCAAATATAGAAGAGTTTGTTTTCCTTATTTTGAGTTGAACAGCTTTTTCTGTGAATGATATTTTCTGATGTAAATGATAATTATCCCAGAAACTATTGAAGATAGCTAAACACAGATTCAAGTTGACAAAGTATCATCTAAGCACTCTTATATATTTCTGTAGCACATTTTATATGCCTCTATAGATACTACGACGTTCTATGGCTTCACGCTTTGATCTAATGGCATTTACATCTTTGTTAAAAGGAGACAAAACGCATTGTTCTAACTTTGCTAATAACATACAGCTATACTGTCTTTAACCTTTTAGTTATAGCCATATACTGAGCTGAGTTTTGCTCGTTCGGTTCATATGGTACATAATGAGACCAGCTTGTTCCTTTGAGCCGAACTCATTTGTTTCTTCTCTATTGTTCAAGAAGAGAGCCACCTGTTCACTTAGCATCTGCAGCATCCACCGCAAAATGTTTATGACGTGTAAGTTCGAATACTTCATATCAGCATACTTCGGCAGCAATAAAAAAGAAGCGAATTCGTGCAATGGCCTAAGTGGTGACTTGTGTTGAAGCAGAGGCACGTATTGCAAAGCCAGGCAAAAATATAATTTTAGATTGCAATCATATTTAAGAGATGAAATAAAAGAGAGAGGTAAATTAACTCCATTACGAAAATGCTCAGCATCTTACTTTTAGATGTGTGTTGTAAATAAAGCAAATGTGTCTCGAGAGTTACTGTCATTACCTTGCGTTAGGAGTTTTAGGTGCAAATTTCAGATGAAAATGGAAGAGAAAATGTGCTCAAATAAGGTAAAAAAGGGATAAAATGGTGCTGGTTTATTCAACTAATTCAACAACTTCTCTCTCCTCTATTCTAATTTATCGAATTACAAACAAGTACATCGATTATCACTCATCAGAAGAAGGAAAGCACATGAAGCTGTTGTACTTCAAGACATTAACCATCTCTGCACGTTTCTGTTAAGAGATAGAATATCTTTACAGATGCTAGAGCTTCTTTGGATATCCACAGAAACCAGTGGGGCAAATCTTGAATTCACTCGACAGATGTGGCGAAATACTCAATGTCCGGATTCTTCTGAAGACTGAACCCAAGTTTGTCCTTGGCAAAGCCATCTAACTGCTCCCTCACGGAAGTAAAAATATCCCATTGTTTCTGCTTTTCCAAACCTTGTTCTTCTAATAGTTTAATAGCTGCACAATAAACTGACACAATAAACTCCAGTCTGAAATTACGTATTTTCTCAGGTAACAGAAGTTCTTCCTTGCAAATTGCACTTGCGTCTGCTGGATCCAAAGAAGGCACAAACCCTTTAATTTTGTCAAAATTCTCACACAACATGACAGCACACTCGATCCAAGATACCCAGCCATTAATGACCGGGAAATTTCGCAGGTAAAGGTTTCCTTGTAGATCACAACACAATTCGGAGCTTTCAGCAGAATCTTATTCAGCGCAGAGATGAACTGATTTGCAAAGTTGTATTCGTTCCTTGTGGATTCATAAATCGTATGAAGAGCATGAACCAAACAAGTCACATGCTCCAACTTAGGAAAATAAGAAAATGAAGTGAAATGTGTAGTGTTTAACGCCCGCTTTTACTACATACGGCACCGCAGGCGATGACACTGATGATACATGAGATGAAGATTGAGAACCGGTGGAATGAGATGGCGGGGTAAACCGGAGATCCCGGAGAAAACCCGCCCCAGCGCCGTGTTGTCCACCACAATGTCACTTTGCGGTCGCCTGGGATCGAAGCTGGGCCGCCTTGGTGAGAGCCAAGCGGTCTAACCACTGAGCCTAGGAAAATAAGTCTTCAGTTGGTTAACAGTTATAGTCCGTAACCATAAGAAGAAGGTTTTCAAACTTGATACCAGCAGGCCAAAGTTTTTGATAAAGGTCCATAATTGAATGTATTACTGCTTTCTGTAGCTCATATATTTTTAACAACATGGGATTAACTCTCTCCCCTGCTAAGGGAAAAACTAAAATTTTTAAAAACATATAATTTCATTGAGTTTATGGTTTCCTCCACAATGATTCCCATATTGCACACAGACACTTTCTCCTTTTTTTAATTTACGTCCTCCAACGTTAAGTCATATCGGACGATGAATGAAATGGGTGAAATTATGCTCAAATGATCCCGGGGTCCATAGAGCTTAGAGTTACCCGACATCCGTCTTTCAGGATAAGGGAAAACCCCGGAAAAAGCCTTATCCAGATAACTCACCCTGACCGATATTCGAACTCGGGACCTCTTGAACGTGAGGCAGATATGCTACCCGCAGGCTACCGAGGCGGGCCACTTTCTCCTTGATTCTTTGTATGGTTTCTTGGTAAACAGGCACCGTGTAGTTTATTTCTTTAAATACTCTCATTTGGTATTGACATCTTTGTGTACTTTTCAAAAAAAAAAAAAAAAAAAGACCTTGAAATCTAGATGGTTCACCTAATTGAGAGGAATTCCTGCTTGTGTAAGAGCTGCACATAACTCAATGTTGATTTGCTCAAAGTTTTGGTTTTTTGGAAAACTCTGTTGAAACGCGTTTTGTGAAAGAGGCTGTCGCGATTTGTTTGTCTGAAGAGTATTGGTTACTTGATGCTTATAGCTGGAAATGTGTTGTTCGATGCGATCTCGCTGGTGTTTTTCATCTAACGAAATCACTGAATCGCAAATAGTACCTACATAGAATAACAGTCCCATTTGTGTCTAAGACATTTTGTTTGAATTCCTGAGCCAGAAGAATAAGTCGAACAGTGGACACCTTTGGAATGGTAAACTCTAGTAATACATTCTTTTAATAATGTAACAAAGAAGTAACACCAGCTCACTTGCTAACT
Organism: Mantis religiosa; assembly: GCA_030765055.1. Classification (NCBI taxonomy): domain Eukaryota; kingdom Metazoa; phylum Arthropoda; class Insecta; order Mantodea; family Mantidae; genus Mantis; species Mantis religiosa. Next base: position 315,298,529 of record CM060950.1, read on the forward strand.
CAATGTTGCCGTTACATAACTTATTCAATTGCTGTTCACACTCATATAATACCGAGACAATTACCACAATATTGTCACACATGCTGGAACTGCAGTCTCAGCGACTTCTAGTAGCTTCGAGCAGAACCCACAGTCAATTCCTACGCATGTTCGGTTAGTACTGTCTCTGCCTGACCTTGGAAGCCGAGCGAACAGATGACTTTTGTCACGTAATAAACTCACATTCACAAACAGTAGGCTACTGATTCTGGTGAAATTAAAATGAGAGAATGATATACAATGACAATGAGTGATTGTCAGTTGCATTATTGCTGGCTGCTTTATAGCGGTGAAGCAAGTGAAAAACGTTTTGTCGTACACAATTACTTTCCATTGTTGTAGGTGTGTTTTCAACTAACGTGCAGCGTTTACTGAAAGAGGCAAACTCTTTAAGTTCACAGTGAGCTGAGAAGATGATAATAAAGAATAAAAACTCAATCCCCGGCTCAACAGTCCTAAGAGGGCCATGACCTACCAACCCGGCTGCCGGCCTAACGCCTATTTACGCACGGCAGATGTGGGCGATTATCCAACCGATACGTGGAGGAGATGTAGTCAGCATCTCGGCATCCCCCAGCCGGAATGTTGGTTTCCGTGACCAGAGTCGCTTAACTATCGTAAGCTCCTCACTTTCCTCACGATGCTGAGTGGGCACCGGTCCTATACCCGGGACTTAAAATCCGCACCCCATGGGTAGAATCGAACCAGGGCCGCTTTCGGTGACCAAGGACCAAGGCATGTTGCCTTTGCCTGCTACGCCACGGCCCAGGACTGAGGACATGTTAATTAAAAGTTTAATATTTTATACTGATTAAAATCATATAGAGTAAAATGGAAGGAAATTAAAAGAAAAAAAGGGGATTATGAGCATGGTTGGAGGAAAGGGGATATAGGTACCAAAAAAGTGAAAAAGGTGTATGAAAAATGCCTCTTCTGTCGCCCTAGAAACACAACTTCACATTGTGGCATATTTCAGAAGAGTTTAAATTTATTCTAAGAAAAAACGTGCGCACCGAAAAATCCCAACCCTGCTCAGTACCTTGAATTGAACATGTCCGAGTGAGAGGGACGTATAAAAGGAGTTGGGTTAACGAAGTAGAAACGTATAGCAACATTAACGTATTATTGCGTTTCTTTATTTTGGTTAAAGTTATTCAGAATTTGTGCTCAGAAATTAAGTGGGATATTTAACATTTTCTTAGGAGGCGATTCCACCAGAATGCGTAGAGAAATAAAAGTCCTTACTTTGTGAACGCTTGTTTCAACCGGAACCCTTATACAGTAGCGACGATAGTTCTGTGTCGGTGACGTACTTTCTTCGCGCACTGGAGAGAGTCTATGACCAAGCGCCACTTGCATCTTCTGCTAGCGCTAGAAGATGGAAGACGATGCAGCAAGGCTATATTTCACAGACTCGTCTTTACTAAAATGCATACCTTAAGGTATTTGAGCACTTCCTCATCTTAGCCACTGAGAAACAACAGATCTTCTTTGCTGTTTTACATCTTTGCTCTCACAAATGCTTTAATTTACAGGAAAATAAAAATATGTGGTTATGCCTTTGTGGCTTGTGACGCATGGAAGTGAGTTAGCCGATTCTCATATGAAGATATGTTTCATCTTCATAAATAACCGACCTTCCTTTGTCTCTAAGCCATTTTATGTCAGGTAAAGTGACGCGCCAATTTCTCATATACCTTTCCTATAACAAGACCCTGTTGTTGCTTGTTTTCTTCTACTTGAAACCTATGCCACATAAGATATTCTTTAAACTAGTGCTTCCCCCTTTAATGTTAATGGAATCTTGATGTTTCAGGAGTCCCAAATGTTGACAGTGGACACAGTTTTCTCCTGAATATACAAATTATAAATTGTTTGCCAAATTACGCACCTATCCAAGTCATCAATGAGTGGTTGTTTCTATGTACTTTACGGATGTTTCAAAGGAGGTCACTTGTGCCTCACATTTCCCCACTTCTTTAATTATTTTACGAAATTTTCTCTGAGATACTTTTGTTGCTGCACTCACCCTCCCTTGCATTTTATTAGTATATCGCCAGAAACTGCTTCGCGTTTCACAATAGATTTACATTATTAATACATTCGCGGTTTGGCTGTGAAGTGTTTTTCCACCAAGTTTACTTTGAATTGCAGGCATTTTAATCTAAATAAGAAAATATATAAAAGCACACATACATACACACAGACAAAATGCTAATCGCCAGTGCGATTAAGAATAACAATTTCTAAAACTTTAAAATCTTATCGTGACGGCACCAAGGCGTTCGAAATTACCCGGTCAAACCTCTCCACGATACTCGACATTTCAGTGTACTGCGCATGACTGAGAGTGTAGGCTTAGCAACTGGATTCTAAACGACTGCGCACATGGTCTCCACCGGCACAGAACCATCGTCCGTACTGTAACTTTTTGCACTTTAGGTATTATAGCTCATACTTGGAAAGATTAAGGCAAGCCCTGTTTGAAACTGCCTTGGTAGCGTAGATGGTAGCGTATCTGCCTCATGTTCAAGAGGTCCCGAGTTCGAATCTTGGTCAAGGTGAGTTACCTGGATAAGGTTTTTTCCTGAATGTTCCCTTATCCTAAAAGACGAATGTCGGGTAACTCTAGGCTCCATGGAATCCCGGGCACATTTAAGCCTCATTTCACCCTTTTCATTCATCGCCCGATATGACTTAAGGTTGGAGGACATAAATAGTAAAAAAGAGCATATGATTGGAAAGTAATTAATTTATATATACTTATTCTTTTCATTTACTTTTCTTTTCATTAAGTACCTCGTCTCACACAATTCAACATTTTTATTTTGTATAATCGTAATTTAGGCTGAAATTAATACGTCGCAACAGTGGCTGAACAATGGACCAAATACACCTCACACTTCTGTGGTTGCCAATCAGTTCACATAATCATATTTCCTTAAACTTCTAAACCAAACTAATGGTCTAACTTTATGTGTGGCTTTAAATCAAAGTTGTTTCAAGATAAAGTACTTGTTTCAAATCTATACAGGTGCGTTTCGCTGTCAGTTATTGCACTGAAAGCTTTTTGAAGATACACTAATAATTACCTTGAAACTAAACGCCACTGGCGCCACTAGAACTATGGTTCAGTAATGCAATAACAACTTCACGGCTCCATTGTAAAATGGGCATATATTCTACTCCATGGTAACCCTTATCTTACCCACCAAGTGTTATTTTCTCATTTCGACTTGCAAGGAAAAATATAGTATTGCCAAACTCATTCAGATTTCAAAGTTTCTTCTTTTCCATGAATCTATAAATGAAAGGAAATAATTGCCCGCAGAATGTTTGAAAGTTCCCGCCGAGATCTATCTTAAGCGGACACCGGTAGGCCTTCCAAGCGTTATTTTGAAATTATATAATATATTGTACTAATGTCTAATGCATAATAGTTCTAAGAAAAATACTTATTGAAAATGATTGGGTTAGGAATTGCAAACAGAAAGCTGGAGCAATTTGGAATGAGTTTCTCAGCTCGGTTCATATCTAGAGCGTTTTTGCACACTGGTTCCAATAGTTAACATGTCAAATGTGGAGTGGTAAGTGTAAAGATTTTAACAGCAGAAGTGTTAGTTTACGAAGGATATAAAATTTAAAATCACTATACCCTAGAGTTTTTAATTAAACTGTGATAAACATAAAGCTAGAGAGCGTCTGAACTTTATCTGGGTTAAGAACGTTGATGAAGCAGTTATGTGCAGTTTCCTGAGACGATGTTAACGTCCCGCATATGGCATGAAGAAGCTCCCGACATTCTTCGCGGCTCATAATCGCCTCTCTAATGGCGGGAAACGCCGCCACATTTCAAGAAGTGCACTGTACGCTCGGCACGTACGCCGTGGTTCGATAGACGGCTTTTTGTGCTCCATAATCTTGCTTCCTTCCGCCTCAATGAAGCAGCTCTAATGTGCAGATAATTTGAATATATTTGCGACTGTGTTGCCATCTGTAATACTGATCACCAAGAGTTGAAGTCCCATTGCCATATTATCTCCCTTTCAAAACAAAGAGAGCTTACATCACTTACTTTTGTTTGTAAAATATCAGCGTTCTAAATGGGTTCACAAAATCCTGCTTCAAACCAGCAGATAAATGTTAACTTCTCCAATTAAATAAAGTAGCCTAATGTCCAAAAATTGATGAGCAGGGCCGCTATATGGCCTCTCTCTATCACTTAGCTATTTTATGAAAGATATAGGAAGTAGCGTACTCCACATCAGAAGTAGACATCAAAATGTCATCACTACATACTTTAGGCTTGTAGTGAACTTATCCTCTCATCATGTCTATTGTCATGTTACGAATTGTCATGTTATTCGTTGAGTTATAAGAGAAAGCACATAATGTAAAATGGGCGCTTCTTCCGCCCGACCCTATAATGTATATTTTATTATCGCTATTTGTTATGTTCTCCTGATCATACAAAGGCTCATATAGCACAGTCATCATATAAGAATATGTTCATAAAACGTAAGACCATTACTCCGCATTTCCTTATTTACCATGTGCCTATAAGGACATATACAATAAAAAAATTCTGCAGATGTTGTCATGCTCGATAAGTATGAAGTGTTAAAATAAAATAAGCTTTCTATGAATAATGGTTATAGAAAGGCTTTTAAACGTAACAAACCTGGTTATTTACATTTTCTGCCACTAATAGTAAATAGGTAAGTACTGTATTCCACAAAAGAACTCTTACAGTGATATCACTGGAAATATGTGTTTTGACGCCTTCTGGATGTCCAAAAAGCATGTTTCGAAAAAATATGTATGTTTCTGTTAAGAAAGAGAGAAAGAGAGAGAGAAATGCAGATAGGAATATTGTTTGTGTGTGTGTGTGTGTGTGTGTGTGTGTGTGTGTGTGTGTGTGTGTGTGTGTGTGTGTGTGTGTGTGTGGGTGGGTGGGTGGGTGGGTGGGTTTGGGTGTGTGTTGGTCAACAAAATATGTAACACTCATAATTGCTCCTCACGTAGAAAAGTTTTCAATTTTTTTTCTTCTGAAAAATGATTTAGTGGAATTCCGTGTTTAATATTTTTGCCTGATGAATAAAACGAATAACTTTCTCGGGAATACTCTCTGAAGTACTCTTCATTCCCGTTTACTTTTGGTAAACCGTAAGCGATTGACAAATTTTTACTGAACGAAACATAGTGTCGCGGCACTGGGCATAAAAGTTTCGGCACAAATAGATAATAGCCGGCGGATAATGTTTCACCCGCTTGCATAAGCAGTTAACGATAGCGCGGCGAGTGTTCACAAAGTCGGCAAAAAATGTTACCTCAGATAAAGGACTCGCCGGCACAGATAGGATTTCATGTCTGGAAGTTTCTAGAGATATCTCGATTGACGGAGAGTGGTTGATGTGTGACTGAGATATATAAGGGATTGTGACACGCCAGCAGGACAGTTGTAAACAAGAGTGAGTAAGCAGAGTTAGTTGTGAACCAATGTTGTGAAATGAGAGACAGCCAGCTGTGCTGTTGTAACGAGAGCTAATGATGTAATCTGCTGTCACTGTTTGTTATTGTGATCGAGCTACGTAGACTGATGGTGTATGTAACGTAATGCTTCTATAATCTATAAGAGTATTTCTACGAAAATAGAGGAGTGTTTTAATTTCTGCAACTCGGCCTTTTAATTCTACGAACCCACAAAGTCACAATATAGATCTGGTTAAAAGACGCAAGTTATGTATGACGTACATCTATGTAATTTTTATTGTGCTTATTTAATTATATCTGTATGGCAAACCATTTCTGAGGTATTTCTTGTTACAGGTTTGAAGTTTGAAATGTTCGTGTTTTTCTCTAAATTGAGGGGTTACTTTTTTCCCCTCATCATTGAAACAGAACGGAATCTTAAAGTCATTACATATCGATTAGCCGATTATACGAGACAAGAAAGTGTGTACTGAGAATGGTGCACACTGTATTCGAGCCCAACAATATTCACAGTAACTTTAGTAAAAAGAACAGGTGGTTCATGAAATTCATGTTGTCAGCTTTGCCGAAAATATATAAAAAAGGGCATTTGGGTTTTTACCACCATAAAGCATATTGTTGCGCTTTAAATTCATTGTAGTGCTTTAAATCACTGCAACGAGCACATATGGATTATTATATTTATATTTAATATATTTGACGTATAGGGACATTACAAAATGAAACAATGTGAGGCTATTTAACCTACTGACAGCTTGATTGCATTACAACAAGCTGTGCAATAAGATGTAACACTGTAATAGATCAAATTAATAAAAAATTGATAACTATATCAGTTTGTACTGCTAAACACTAACCTAGGACATATAGGATAGTTGAGTGCTGTTTGGAACTTGGTGTCTCCAATTATTCTCTCCAATAATCACACTGTAGACATTTATATTATTGGTGATTAACAGTATGTTACAGTGGTTGGTCGTTCACTGGAAAATGGCTGAAGTTGGGAGAACTATTCTCAGTCATTATATTAAAATCTAAGAAGGAGAAGCTTGGGAAGATCTGTTTGAAAGCTCTACATAACAACGCGGAGTTTGCTTCTCATAATATTGTCGTCCTGGTGGTAGACTCGCGAAGCCGAAGCCGAAGCCGGTGGAGATTCGGAAAACTTCGGAACCAATCGTTACCGGTAGCGACAGACGGTTTAATGTAGAGTTGGAAAAATAAACAGTTTGAGGTTCTAGAAATTTTGTAATGTTGAACAGTGTATTTCGAGGAGAATGAAGTGTAGTTTTTGTGATTCGTAACCTCGTTTTATTATTTCACGAACCCACAAAGTCACAACTGGTGTCAGGAGTGGGATAACAATATCACCGAAGATTATGGCCATGGAATCGGTATTGGAAATGCTTTAGCAGAAGATGAACGAATTAACAGCGAAGTCGGAAGCGGCAAATAACAACTTTGCCGCGAAGATGAACGAGTTAACAACAAAAACAGAAGCGGCAAATAACAACCTGGCCGCAGAGTTGAAAGAAATAAAGACCGAATTGACCACAGGAAGGAAGGCAGCGACCGACAGTCTGGCCACAGAAATGAAGGAGGCGAACGAGGTCCTCGCCGCCAAATTTGAGGAACAGTTGGCCGGCGTGAGGGATGACGTGACGGAGCTGGGCAAGCGGATGGGCCAAGTGTACGAGCGCGTCGAGGACCTGGCGAACCGCTTCAGTGACCTAGAGGAAAAGGCCGACAATAACGCCAAGTCCCTGAACGCAATGGTTGAAGACGTCGAACACCCTGCAAACCGCGTAAACAACCTGGAGGGAAAGGCCGACAGCAGCGTCAAGTCCCTGAACGCCATGGTGGAGGACGTCGTCGGCAGGAGACTGACGGATTTGAAGGCTGACGCACCGGGACGCGACACAACATCGGCGCGCGTCAAACCTCCGAAATATGACGGCGCGTCAACATTCGAGGTCTTCCGCCGCCAGTTCGACACAGTGGCCAAGCACAACAGATGGTCACCGGAGGAGGAGGCCACACAGTTAATAGCCAGCCTCCAGGGACGGGGCGCGGAAATCCTAAACGCGGTGCAGACGACGGCGGCGCCCAAGGACATCTGGGAGGCCCTGCATAATCGCTTCGGGAACCACCGCTTAGCCGCAGCATACCGCAGCCAGCTAAAGGCAAGGTCGCAGCAGCCGGGGGAGACGCTGCAGGAGTTCGCCATAGCGATCGAGCAGCTGGCTAGCAAGGCCTTGGTTGACCTGCCACTGGAGTTCGTATCCCGGGAAGCCGCCTACAATTTTGTCGACGGGGTACAGGACACGGAGATTCGTCAGCGCCTAATGCTCGGCGATTATAAAACCATCCACGAGGCGCTGACAGCGGCATTAAGGATGGAGGCGGCCAAGGTAGCATCTATCCCGACGTCGAGAACGAGGAGTGTCCGCTACGCCGGAGACAGAAGACCAGCTGTGGGACGCCGGCGAACATCTAGTGGCCTGTGTTGGGGGTGTGGACAGCTCGGACACCTGCGGAGAGACTGCCCACACCAGGAAGAGCTGCCGGAAGACGAGTAAGGCCCGGCGTGGAGAGGGGCACGTCGGCGCCATTACCACCATCCCCTCAAGTGACAATCCGCGCCGTCAGCCGGCAGATGGATGACAACCTCATCGCGGATGGTTGGGTAAGAGGAAAGCCGTGTCGCGTGCTGGTGGACCCCGGGGCGGCCGTGACCATTAGACCTGACGTAGCGAAGGGTTTGCCGACGAGGAAGCCGAGCCGACCATACGAGCTTGTGACAGCATCGGGCGACACCATGCCTGTGGAGAAGGAGACCCTACTGGAGCTGAACTTGGGAAGAAGTGCCGTGCGTCTGTGGGTGTTCGCGCGAAGGTGGCTGAGGAGGTGATTCTGGGACTGGATGCCCTCAGGAGCCACGAGGCGACGGTCGACCTCGGCAGGAAGGTCCTGAGGCTCAACGGAGAAGAGGTTATACTCCGTCAACCAGAAGAGCGCCTTGGAATTGGCAGGGTCGTCTTGAGCGAAGACGTGGTTGCCCCCGCGAAGAGCGAAGTGATAGTGACGGTGCGACCGGAAGGCCAGACAGCACATTGGGTCCAGAGGCAGCAGGAGTACGACTTCACCTCGGAACATCGCAGAGGGAAGAGGCACGGTAACGCGGACGCTATGTCCCGAAGACCCTGTCGAGTAGTCACGGCAGTACCTGCGGATGGCTGGGATAGCGCAGGCCTGAGGAGTGAGCAGCTGACGGACGCAGACTTGAGGCCACTCTTCAGGGATGTGGAGAACCTGGTGGACCACCTCCACGACATGCACGAGATGGCTCGCCAGAATATCCAGAAGGCGAGCGACCGCATAAAAACCCGATACGACAGGCAAGCCAACAGCCAAGGGTTCCAGCAAGGTGACCTGGTCTGGTTGTACCGCCCGACCCGGACCAAGGGACGCTGCCCGAAGCTTCAGCAGTCATGGCAAGGACCGTACCGTGTGGTGAAGAGGATTAACGACGTGGTCTACCGCATCCAGAAGGTGCCCCAAGGAAAGATGTTGGTGGTACACTGTCTGGCTAATGAACTTATATTTAGATTACTTATTGGAATTTTCAATGGCTTCTTTTGCCGATTAAAAAGTCAACTCGCTGTTTTGTATTCCAATATGAGATGGAATCCATATTGAGCACTCATACTTTCCTTAATCATTGCCCCTATGTAATAGTGATCGGATATCTTGTTTGAGAAGTTAGATTGATGTGATATTGTAGTGTAGTTTAAAAATACGAATATTTTATGAATAAGTTAGAACACAAACTATTCAAAATATAAAACACAGCTTGATTGACTGTAAAGAATTCACTTGATAAGACATTATAGAAACCAGGAAGTCTTAATAATCTATTACGATCTGGATAAATAACAGCGGAAGCACTTTTATCGTTACTCCTTGATCCATCCTGGCATAATTCGCTAAATAACTGGTGGTAAACTAAGGAAGTGTTTGGATAGGAAGAGTCAGTCTGAAAAATCCAATGTTATAGCTCGGATTTGGACTACGGATCTCCGGGTTTTCGTTCAGTTGGCCTAAACACTAAGCTACTACGGCAACGTGAGAGTACGGCATTACATTCCCCAACTGACTTATATTTTTCCCGGTAAACTCTCAGGACCTTTTATATACGCAAGGTACAACTACCTTAATGGCGACATACAACGTGTAAGCTCTTTATTTCCCGAACGCTATAATTTAGACCACTATTAGGTCAATTAATGGAAATTGACTATTCTTTCTCACTAGACGTGTGTAGGACAAGGATTCGATAGGTTGAGTCAGACTGAAAATTTCAATAACTTAGCCAGGATTTGAACCACGGAGAACATAATGTGGCATGGACAGGTTGCAATATCGCCTTAGTAGTTAGAACAACCGCCCGCAGATTGCGAGATTAGTGGTGTTCTCAAAATAATATTCACAAACTCTTATTAACTATGTACCTTTTCTAGTAGGTTACAGATGGTGTTAGAGCAATCCATCTTTAACCTTCTATAATTAGTTTATCTTCTTCTGGTTTTACCATTGGAAGTACGATATGATTACGCCATTGGTAAGACAACCTTGTTAGTTTGTGGGTTCGTAAAATTAAAAGTCCAGTTTGCAGAAATTAAAAAAGAAATGCTCTTTATTTCCGCAGAAAGACAGTTTGTACAGCCCTTTGCAGCAAGATAACGTAACCTACACCAACACAGTCAATTGTGGGTTATCCACACGTAAACAAGCAAAAGAATTGCTTTTCAAATCACTTCACGATTATCAGTTTTAAACTTGCAAATCGTTACAGTTCGAATGTCCACACACACAATGAACAGCTCACTAGCAACCCTGTTCACTCCTAGCAGCTCCCTGCCAAATGACTGGCAAGACCTCCCACAGCCGCATTTATACACGAGCCATTTTTTCTCGAAAGCTGCCGAAAGGATCACGGTGTTTCACGATGGCAAGGGAAGAAAAGAATCATCCAAACCTCGCTGTGTTTCCTTCCCTCTCCGCCCCGTTTCTCCCTCGGCAAGCGCCAACCATTCACCCACATGTGGGCGTGGCTTGGACGCTATCTGTCTCTTTCTTTCCCCGCAGGCTTGTCGCCACTCCGAAGATCGGGGGTCACTGTTTCCTCCTCAAGGCTGACCGTCCCGAACAGCACCATCTTAGCGGGGAAGATGATCAAGGTGTACACAAGAATGCAAATGTTTTCCGATGGACAAGGGGGTTGGAGAGGTAAGGGGAACAAAATTCTATGATCGTTTAGTTTAGCCTAGTGAGAGGAAAGCTCAGGTTTACCTGCTATTAAAAACATTCTCCTCCAACGACCACAGCAGGTATGGGACGATGAACGTAATAACTATTAATGCTACCCTTAAGCATTCTACCCAGCAATAACAATAGCGATAACGACAATGATAATGGTAATGATATTGATAACAATCATTATAATAATAATGATGACGATAATGGTAATGATGATTATGATGATGATGATAATAATAATAATAGTAATAGTATTAATAATAATAATAATAATAATAATAATAATAATAATAATAATAATAATAATAATAATAATAATAATAATAATAATAATAATAATAATAATAATAATAATAATAATAATAATAATAATAATAATAATAATAATAATAATAATAATAATAATAATAATAATAATAATAATAATAATAATAATAATAATAATAATAATAATAATAATAATAATAATAATAATAATAATAATAATAATAATAATAATAATAATAATAATAATAATAATAATAATAATAATAATAATAATAATAATAATAATAATAATAATAATAATAATAATAATAATAATAATAATAATAATAATAATAATAATAATAATAATAATAATAATAATAATAATAATAATAATAATAATAATAATAATAATAATAATAATAATAATAATAATAATAATAATAATAATAATAATAATAATAATAATAATAATAATAATAATAATAATAATAATAATAATAATAATAATAATAATAATAACAATAATAATAATAATAACAATAATAATAATAATAATAATAATAATAATAATAATAATAATAATAATAATAATAATAATAATAATAATAATAATAATAATAATAATAATAATAATAATAATAATAATAATAATAATAATAATAATAATAATAATAATAATAATAATAATAATAATAATAATAATAATAATAATAATAATAATAATAATAATAATAATAATAATAATAATAATAATAATAATAATAATAATAATAATAATAATAATAATAATAATAATAATAATAATAGTAATAATAATCATCATCTTAATCATAATAATCATCATGATGATGATGAGGAGGAGGAGGAGGAGGAGGAGGAGGAGGATGAGGAGGAGGAGGAGGAGGAGGAGGAGGAGGATGAGGAGGAGGAGGAGGAGGAGGAGGAGGAGGAGGAGGAGGAGGAGGAGGAGGAGGAGGAGGAGGAGGAGGAGGAGGAGGAGGAGGAGGAGGAGGAGGAGGAGGAGGAGGAGGAGGAGGAGGAGGAGGAGGAGGAGGAGGAGGAGGAGGAGGAGGAGGAGGAGGAGGAGGAGGAGGAGGAGGAGGAGGAGGAGGAGGAGGAGGAGGAGGAGGAGGAGGAGGAGGAGGAGGAGGAGGAGGAGGAGGAGGAGGAGGAGGAGGAGGAGGAGGAGGAGGAGGAGGAGGAGGAGGAGGAGGAGGAGGAGGAGGAGGAGGAGGAGGAGGAGGAGGAGGAGGAGGAGGAGGTTTAAGCACAAGACACTGTAGTAAATTATACGTGTTATTATATGAGGCTCCAAATGAATGTTGAATTCTTTGTGTGATAAGTACAATGCTTAAACTCAATTTTACTCTAGAATTGAATTTATTTTATGCTTCATAATAATTATTGAGATAAAATAAAGGATAATTTGCATTTAAAATATGTAATGTATAGGTAAAACTGAAACCATTTTCTAAATAGATGCCTATGTGCATATAAAGAAAGGAAGGGATGGAAATATTAGCTTAAATATGGATGGTATAATACGGAATAGGGAACAAACGATTAATGGCTTAATACCCGGTCCACCAACTATTTACAGCTAAAAGAGTATTGAGCCTGCTATTAAGAGAAGCGAAGAGAGATACACAAATATGAGATCGTCTGCGCACGCTTTCGCATACTTCCTGAACGTGATCCTCTAGGCTTTCAGGAGTGTTTCCTGCCCTTGCAATCCCATCCGTTAACCATAATAGCCCAAGCCTGTTCAATGGGATTCAGATCCGGTGATCTGACTGTCCAAGGGAGAACAAAAGCTTCAGGATGTTCTTCTATCCAGTTTTGCGTAAATGATGAAGTATGAATGCTGCTGTTATCATGAACATAGATAATGATAGGCATATCTTCCTCAAGATATACCCAACGAACACTTGGTAACATGCACTGCTCTAACACCTCCTCATACTCCTCAGAATTTATTCTCGGGGATACACGGACCAGTTGACCTACTCTGGCAGACGACATACAGCCACAGAAAGCCATGCTAATCCTGCCGCTACTTGTTTGGGTCACTACGTGTTCTGGGCTGTGTGTCTTGTCTGGACGCCAAAGTATCATCCTTCCCTCTTCGTCGGATGAGAACACTTTCTCGTCCGTCCATATTACAGTGCACCAGAATGTCTGAGGCATTGGAAGTGGAGAGCAAGTCCCACAGCTTGATGTGATTCTGTGAGGTTCTCTTTTCGAGCTGGCTTCCTAGTATGGATCCCGGCAGCTTGAAGACGCCTTCTAACAGTTAAGGTGCTATCTGAAGTCCCGTATGCCTTACGATTGACGTAGAAGGGCGGAACGGATTCTCTCTGGAATTCTGCACTATGGCTGCATCCATATCCGGAGAGGTAAACTTCTTCCGGATTTAGGTCGGATTTTTAATCCTTCTTCTCCCTCTTTCTGGAACGGCGCGATCCAGTAAAGAACACAGTCGAGCCCTCTTCCCACAGAGTTAGCTATTTGTGGTAGCAAGACCTGCTTCCCACATGCCAACAATACGGCCTCGAGTGACTTCCGGGGTTAAAGGCGTTCTTCTCTAATCTTATTCACTCTAATGCACGATACAATGAGACCCTTTGTCGTTTTTAAATCAAATGCAAACCTTCCGCTCGTATATATATATATATATATATATATATATATATATATATATATATATATATATATATATATATATATATAAAGTGCAAATGTGACCTTGGACCCCAAGGAGGTAACTAACAATCGCAGAGTGCATCGGCCACATGTCCATTTAACCACAGTGCCAGTTCTATTGCCTTTGTATACAAGTTCACTGGTAGACGGAACGTTTAAAATATTCTTGAAGTAAATCTACATTATTTCCCTAAAAGACTTGAATGAAGAAAGTACTAACACTAGCTTATTAAATTTACCGGTTTTAGCAACGGCATCTACATGACAGTTGATCTTTCGCGATTTTTGTGTTTATTTGGTACCTGAAATGTATTGTTCACAGCCTCTAGAACAGATAATTGCTGCACAGTTTCGAAATATATATGCTTGAAATACGTAAACTATTTCTTATTTAAATGTTTAATTCTGTTATAGCTGCATGTTAAATTAGCGTTACACTTATTTGACCTTTCAGGTTTTCTTTGTTATCATAAACATCATCATCATCATCATCATCACCATCATCGCCCGCCTCGCTAGCGTGGTGATAGCGTTCAAGAGGTCCAGTGTTCGAATCTCGGCCAGGATGAAGTACCTGGATAAGGTTTTTCCGTGGTTTTCCCTTATCCTAAAAGACGAATGCCGGGTAACTCTAAGCTCTATGGACACTGGGCTCATGTCAGCATGATTTCGCCCATTCCATTCATCGTCCGATATGACTTAACGTTGGAGGACGTAAATTACAACAACAAAAACACACCCACCATCATCATCACCATTATAATAGCTGACCAGATTGACTTAGATGCTGGCATTCTAATCCCAAGATTTGCTAGTTCAAGCCCGGTCTAGTTCGATGGTTTCTACGTGTAGCTAAAACTGAAATGCATCATATCAGCTATACTGACATTTAAAGAACTCCTTCGTGAAACCTCTGACATGCCGGTGAAGCTAACGTGATGTATTTGAATTGTCATTATCAAACAAAATAATTACTTTATTTATTTCGTTGGTCGTTAAAAGTCTAATACACACACACACACACACAGATATATATATATATATCTTTTAATTTGGTGGCTATATTAATTGTCGTAGTATATTCATATAAGGTGTTATTGAGAACTTCAGAAATAATAAGATGTAAATTTTTGAGCACTAATTTTAGATATCAATTTTAAATAACTCGCAGTTTAACATTATAATATCGCTAACCTATGAAAAGTAGAGGTATTTCCTTCCAGACAAAACTACTACTTTGAGTACTGGAAATGTATTTAAAAAGAAGAAAGGGAGATTAAAATGGTTGAGGTGTGGTGTGCGAGAGAGAGAGGAAATAACGTTATTAAAAATGATGGCTAAATACAAGATTAATACTAGAGAGTTATATAAAGACACCTACGTTTCATGTGGCAAAATTGTTTTTATTTGCCATTGAGGCTTAAATACCTGTGCGCCGAACTCACTGGTCAGGTATAAGGAAACTGGATCGTCCTGGCGAATCAAACTGATAAGAAACCCACCTTCTTAGCATAGGCCACCCTTGTTCGCATCCGAACACTTTTGCTCGTGTCTGTACCATTAAATTCTTTCCTCGGGGCACCTTCTGGATGCGGTAGACCACTTCCTTAATCCCCTTTACCACCAGGTACGGTCGCTGCCACGGATGCTGAAGCTTTGGGCAGCGTCCTTTGGTCCGGGTAGGGCGGTACAACCAGACCGATCACCTTGCTGGAATCCTCGGCTGTTGGCTTGCCTGTCGTATGGGGTCTTCATGCGGTCGCTCGCCATCTGGATATTCTGACGAGCCATCTCATGCATGTCATGGAGCTGGTCCAAGAGGTTCTTCATTCTCGGTTGCTTACTGTTTTGATTCCGGGTTGTTCCCAAAAGTCAGTCATAAGGAACGCGCAACTCTCGGAGGAATATTAAGCTAGCTGCCGTCATCCTAGTGGTGTTATGTGTTGACGAGCGGTAGGCCAGCAAGAATAGTGGCAACCTGATGTCCCAGTCTCGTTGATGCCTGGCCACGACCTTCCTCAGATGTTCTTGTAGAGTCTTGATGTACCTCTCGACCGTCCGACTGTGGATGTAGAGGTTCTGTGCGGGTTTTGTTCAACGCAGGTCTTTTCAGTGCCTCCTTCATTAGGTTAGACTCAAAATTGGTGCACGGATCACTGTGGAGCACTAACAGAACCCTAAAACGACAGAACAGTTGATCCACGAGGCAATCGGTGATCGTCTTCGCCTCCTGCTTCTGGTTGGCATACACCTCCGGCCACTTGGTGAAGTAGTCCACGGCCACCATCAGGGGCTTGTTGCCTCTGTCGGACTTTGGGAATGGTCCAGCTATGTCGAAAGGCCCTCCGACGATGTATTGCTGCATGCGACCCCGGCTCCTAGCCTGGGGGTCGTGACTCGCCGCGCACACGTGACATTGACGGCACCATCTCTCAGCGTCTCCTCGGAGCCTCAGCCAGTAGTAACGCTGTCGCAGATTGTCGATCGTTCGGTTTGCAGCCAGGTGTACCCCCGAAAAACCGGCGTGCACCTCTTCCGAGACAGCCAGACCTTACTCCGGGGAAGTACTAACTCCTCCTTTTGCGCCTTTCCATCGGGATATCCATACCATTAACAGTACGCCCTCTTTGACCACCAGCGAGTCCCATTGAGCCCAGTATGATTTATATGCAGCGCTTCGGGCTGCGCTATCCCAACCGTCCGTAGGTACTGCTCTGGCCATTCTGACAGCTGCGTCACGCACTTTCCTTTCCGCTGTGGTGCATTGACCACCCTTCTCCAGGCAGGGTATTTGGGACATGGCTTCTGCGTTGTCGTGAAATGAAATGAAGTGTGTAGTGTTTAACGCGCGCTTTTACTACATACGGCACCGCAGGCGATGACACTAATGATACATGAGATGAAGATTGAGCACCGGTGGAATGATATGACGATGGAAACCGAAGATCCCGGAGAAAACCCGCCACAGCGCCGTTTTGTCCACCACAAATATCACTTTGTGGTCACCTGGGATCGAACCCGGGTCACCTTGGTGAGAGCCAAGTGGTCTAACCACTGGCACACGGCGCGGCCCTGCGTTGTCGTGGCTCTTCTCTCTACGATGTTCGGAGATGAGGTCGTACTCCTGCAGCCTCTGGACCCAACGTGCTGTCTGGCCTTCCAGGTTCCTAAAGCTGAGTAGCCAGGTTAGGTCGGAGTGGTCAGTCCTCAGGTGGAATAGCCGACCGTACAGGTACTTGTGGAAGTACTCCAAAGTCTTTACCACCGCCAGTAGTTCTCGACGGGTAACCCAGTAGTTCTTCTCTGCCTTTGATAGCGTCTTATTGTAGTAAGCTATCATTCGCTCGTGCCCATCCTGGACTTTGGATAGGACACCTCCAATATAATGCTTACTTGCGTCGGTGTCCACAACGTAGGCGCCACCTGGTTGTAGAAATCCCAAAATAGGAGCACTGTAAAGTGGCTTCTTCAGCTGCTGGAAAGCTTCCTCGGTGTCTTCCGTCCACTCATGAGGCCAATGTTTTTCTTTCAGGCGAATGAGGGACTTGGTGAAGACATTTATGAAGTGGTTGTTATGAATGCACAGCCCCAGGAAATTGCGCAATTCTCACTTATCCTTTGGGCGAAGCCAATCTCTCACGGCCTGTGTCTTCTCGGGGTCTATGGCCACTCCTGTTGTTGAGAACATTTGGCCCAAGGAGTTCATTTCCTTGCGGAAGGACTGGCACTCGTTCGCGTTCAGCTTCAGGTTGGTCACCTGCAGTCTCTGTAGCACTTTGAGCAGGTTGTCGAAATAATGGTTTCGAAGGTCTTGCCGACGATGATGATGTCGTATAAGTATAGTAGGCAGGCGGCATAAGTCAATCGCCTCATCACTGACTCCATGAGCTGTTGAGAGTTAGCTGGTGCGTTTCAAAGACCAAAGGGCATAACTGTGAACTCCCAAAGCCCCTGGCCTGTCGAGAATACGGTCTTCTCCTTGTCTCTCCCGTCTAGAGTCACCTACCAGTAACCCGACTTTAGGTCCAGGTTCGAGAACCACTGCGCACCAGTAAGCGTGTCCAGAGTGTATTCAATTCAAGGTAAGGGGAGGCATTCCTTTCTGGTGACAGTGTTCAGCTTCCTGTAGTCCACGCACAAGCGCAGCTCGCCGTCCTTCTTCTACGCCAAGACTACAGGGGAACGCCAAGGTCTGTCAGAAAATTCGATTACCACCCTGGATCTCATGTCCTCCAGCATGTCCCGTGCCGCTATCTGTTTTGCCAGCGGAGCGCCTCTAGGTGGTTGCCGAATAGGCTGGGCGTCTCCGGTGTCGATGCGGCGGAGCACTCCGTTCGTGCGGCCATAGTCGCCGCTACCTTGGCTGAAAACGCGCTGATATCGTCCCAGGAGTTGTCGAACCTTCTGGAGCTGCTCTGCAAACAGGTGGTTGGCCGCCCCCTCCAGTAAACCTTCCAGCCACTGCCACAGGGCTTGCGCCTGCTGCCGCTCCTGAGTCTGGTCAATTGGCGTTACGTTGAAAACGAGCTCTCACATTCCCCACTCTGTCCCGGCCTTGACATCGTGATCTGTGTCTGTTGGCTTAAGTAGCCTCACCGGCACCTCCTCTCGGCACACAACAATGTCCTGGCTGCACAAAGTTTGTGCACAGGCGTCTTCCGGTCTAGCATCATGTTTTTCGTCCGCCGCTTCTCGCGGGGCCGACCGACTCAACGGCATTTTTTGCGGTGCCGTAGTATCACCTCTTCTCCTTTGAGCCGCAAGAGCTCCCTACCCAATTCGACCGTCGCCTCGTGGCTCCTGAGGGAATCCAGTCCCAGTATGACATCCCCAGCCACCTTCGCGACGAACATACACTGACGCACGGCACTCCGTGCAAAGGGTGGAAAGTGTTTTATGAATTCATACAGTATGGATGGACCTTGGCTGGATTTGAGATATATTTTTAGCTTATTTCGTAATTATCCAAGTTGAAGTATATCATTTAGATAACCACTTTCATCAGAGTGGACAGTTTGTGTTATTGTAGCATCACTAGTAGTCAAAAAATCAACTTCAGGTGAGAATTTGCAGCTATTCGACATTTTGGCAAACATTTGCAGGTGTATCAGGAATGTCTTAATTCTCATTTAATAAATGTTCCATTGATTCGGTTCCCAATGGTGTGAAACGAAATTGATTACATTTTCCAGGTATTTGTAATGTTTATGACGACATAAATGACATCCAGGAAACTATTACCTTCTTTGATAGCCATAGATTCTGTTGTTCTGGATTTCTGGTAGTGTTGGTGTTTGTTTTCAGGTATAAGTGTCCTATTTTTTTATTAAGATAAAATGCATGACTTTTAGGATTTTTGTTAATTCATGTAGAACGTTTTTGATGCGTTTTGTAAGAAGTTTGAGAGGACGCCTTAGGTGATTTAAGAGATTTGTGACAGCTCAAGCGGTAGTGTCTGAAGCCCGCACCTGAAGACTGCTGGTTCGATTCTCAAGGCTGACCTTTCCAAGTGAAATTTCAGGAGCTTTCCCAGACGAATGCTGGGAAGGAGAATTCCATCTCCCGAATCTCCTGTTCCACCATTTAACCTTACCTGTCATGTCATTCACCTGTCATCCTGATTGGCTACTTTAGGATTCCAAGTTTTGCTGAACATTTTAGCGAGCATGGCAAGCAAGAACTTTGTTCTTTATAAACCTCTGTCCTCCAGATTTGGTGAAGTCTCCGGTTCCCGGTATCCCTAGAGTATGTTTAAGACTACAGGAAGAGAGGAGAGCAGGTTTAGGAGCCACCACCAGTGAGTATCGATCTTTAGATAATGCTAGGGAATCTGCCCTTTGCTCTCATCTCTTCTCAGGTCCGAACATCCTAGTTTCCTCAGAGTTCATCCCTTACTCCCGGGAGCGCCCCGTAGAGACAGGAGCATAGAGGTAGAGGTGCTAAGTCCCATCTCCAAACCTTATCATGGAGTCCTAGTATCGTGAAATATTTGAGAATTATTAGAAGGATAATTAGTTTCGTTTGTGACTATGATGAAAACCATCTTGTAGAGCAGAAGTGTAAACATTGAGGTTGAATTTATCACAGATTTCAGTGATGAAGATAGTGAAACATAAGCTGATGTTATTCTCATGCGCAATAAAATAGCTTTTATGGTATTTACTAATACTAAGTCAATTTTCCTAATACTGTTTTCTATCGTTTTCTCTCAGGTGTCATCAGTTATGTAGTATACCATAAACTGTTTTGACTACGGAAAATGAATAATTCCTGGTAGCTGTAGGTACAGTATGCCTTTGACCACCCTTCTAAAGAAAATATCTGTTTCGGAGATAAATACATATTATAAACATAAACAATCCAAGGTGAGTATATTAATTTCTTCACACCTTCAAAATCACTACTTAAGAGAACCTTCTGGTGAGACAAACTACTTTCCACATAAGCAGGCATTATGCCGGTTGTTATTATTATGTTGTAATGTTTTATTATACTATAAACTACTGTTCTGAAATATATACAGAACTATCTTGGAAATTAGCTTCCTGTAAGCATATAATTTTAATTTTGTTGTCTTTAGCAGCTTTATGCATTTCTATTGATATCGAAAAGCATTAGTGTTCCATTCGTTTGTATATACCATAATGGAAACCAAATAAAAGGGGTTTGTGTTGAAATAAAATCCGATACTGCTTCGTGTAGAGATTGAGCACTGAGCTATCGTTTGTTGTTTCTTTATTTTGTTTGACAAAACTGAGCAGTTTCTTTAGTACGCGAGTGCTTCTGTTCTCTGTCCTTGTCGGTGTGGAATGGCTCATGTGTTTGTAGTGCATGTGCTAAAGTTGAGTAGGTGCTATATAATTTCCACTTGAGGTGTTTTCAAATAAGTCCTGAAGTTGTAAGGGGCTAAATTGTAATCCAGTTGATTCATTTTCAACGAGTTCTTTGGCTGGTTTATGCATATAGGTTAGTGTTGAGTTATGGCTGTGGTTTTTTTTCTAAGTCGGATGGACTTGTTATTTTGTTTTGCACTAAAGGCCCTGAACTTTGGCAGAGTTCCTGTCTTCAAATTGCTAATAACTATTTCACTACCAGCAAAGGGTATATGTTCCTTTAGAGCCATGTTGGTGGGTGTTTGATATGGTTTTCTATTCATAGGATATATTTTCCAAGGATATTTCAGATAATGAAAAACGCGATGGAGCACAGTGTTGGTTGACTAACGGAACTGAAGCTTTCTCTACAGTAATTAAAAAAGGAACAACTCCTATTGGTAGAGAAGCATTCTCTCTTCTTTCAGAAACTTAGTACTATCATTTAATGGAGTAAAAGCTTTTTTCCTTTCTTGAGTGTTTGTAAATTTAGGTGCACCGGAACTAAGCTTAGAATTTTGCATAGCATTGAGTTTTTAATCTGTGTTAGGCTATTGTTTAGCGGAATTATTTTCCAGCTTTGCATAAAAAGAAGTAGGCGAGTCTCAACATAGACATCCAATGGATCGTTCCACTCATTTGCATCCAATCGTTTGTTCCGCTCATTTCTGGGATGATATTACTTCATGTGAGAAACACTTATCTGCTCAAACTGAGAATGTATGAGAAGCCTGGAAGAGGGTAATAACAATACATTTGACATGGGTTTGATGCCTATCTGCATCAGTTCATTTTGAATTACATGGCTTAGGATTACTGTGCAAACCTTGGAGAGTATAATCCCTTTGCTTTTGCCAGAAACACCAACCTACCATGTTAATGTTAGAGAAGATTTTCTCACAGACTACTTTAATAGGAATCGTGTTCATAACGAGGGCACAGAGGATTATGTTCACAAGCTGAACTCTTCCAGGTCATGACATCCTCTGTTGGTTTAGGATCAATGTAATATCTAAATGAGCGCTTCAACCGAATCATAAAATTGTGTGATCAGCCGTATTTTCCCCAGGTGACAGTTTACACGTCTTATAAATATGCATAACCGTACAGTAGACACGTCCGGAGAGCGATTCCGAAGCTCTGTATAACAAATTTGCCTACCGACAAGCTGCATAAGAATTTTGCTATTTGTAACTTACATAGTCTCTTAACCAACTTTTCGAGGTTTCTCTTTCTAGAGCTACTCAGGCAAGAAAACTATTTATTGAGTTGCATAAGTAGATGTACCTGTGTGTAACATATACATGAAATCTAGGTATACTTTGTATGTAAGGCGGTTATGAGAATACACATGTCTGACTTGCTCCATAAATCCACAGGCATAATCAACAATAAAAGAGTATTATTATTCGTAGTAAAATAGTAAAATACTTCTTCTCTGTAAAGCGCTATTCGAATTCCTCCTTTACTATGTGCACAACTACACTAAAGAAGATTTTGGAGAGGAACATATTTTATTCGAATAACAACCAATAATAAAACGAACATAGGCTTTTATAATCCCTATGATATTATTTATTATTTTATAATGACTGTCGATACTAATATATTCCTACAAAGATTACAGTTAAAGCAATAAGATTATCGGAATTGCGATGTATGTAAGCATTTTAATGTTGGGCCCTGCTAGTTTCTTGAAGTGACGTCATTTCAGATTTTGTGCATAATGGGCCCCTCCTTCAATTCTAATTCTCTTGCCTACAAGGAGATACAAATATTTATTTGAATTAGCAAGAAGCAGATGGAAGTCTTTTCTCTCTATTTTTTTTTTTTTTTTTTTTTTTTGGCAAGAAAAGTTTTTTGAATAATGGTTAGCGGAAATCAAATGAATGAATAGTTCAGAATTTGTGTGTTCTATGGCCATATGACTGGAGCTGGCAAGGTCTGTGCTCGCTTTAGAATTCTGTTCTATCTACTTTCCTACTAATAGGGAAAACTTGCAAACTATGTGCTTTTCTACAGCGTATATATGTAACTAGAGGATACCATTCCTACTATTCTCAACAGTGTCAGGGAGTAATGTAATTGTTAGTATATGTGTAGTATAAAATTGTGTAAAATTGAGAATATGGCAGCATACGTTCCCTTTTTGTGATAGAGTACTCAGTTTTGGACATTCTACTAACACCAGCTGATTATATTTCATCTGTACTGCTTAATTGCATTCTGAAATTATGGACCCGCATGTATTTCTCACAACCATTGGAATCCTTACTTTATTAACAACAGCTTTTTATTGCAATGAATGTTTTAGGTGAATATAAAATAATTGTGAAACGTAAATAACTTTGAAACACAGCAATAAAATAAAAAGGTCCGCAACATGACACCATACTCTCTTCCTCGAGTTGATTAATTAAATTTTAATGGAAGATATACATGTGAAAAGAAAAAAAAAGTTGTGTATGACGCAGCCATAAATTTTAATAATGACAACCGGTGTTTATTTTCTAGCCTAGTTTTGACAGTAGAAATCGTGGGAGGTCTAGAAAGATGGGAGAGAGGTTGTTTCCGTTAAAGGGACACCATATCACCATATGCGTTCTATACACCAACTAATTTAAAATAATAAGCTGCGGGGAGAAAAGTCGTATGACATTCCCATGGAACAAACGGCATCCAAAAGTTAGTTGGTCGCTGGGTGCCAAAATGAAAAGTCGTGTGATAGTACACGGACAGAAACCGCGTTCATCAAAGACTTGGCGTATGTGTGCCAAGCTAAAAAGTCGTGTGATGATACACTGGAACAATCACGTCAGCGCGAAGCCAACCACTCAGAGTTCGTTTAGCCAAAATTTATTTGAATAGCAATTGAAATATAGCCGATCGTCATAAGAGAATAAAACCGTATTTCTTTCCAAGTACCCAATTGATCTAGCCACGAAACCCTGAATCAAGAGATCATTGTTACAGATTCTATATACATGATTTTTAGGTTAACTCCAAGAGCAGCTGCGGACTTCAACATTCCCAATCTTCATTGATGAGGCTGACGACGCAGTCACCTGGCAAGATAATGGCGCCCAACTGCGGGTCTACAAGAAGCTGATCAAAGGGACAAGGAGAACCAGGTCACCGAGGTTAGGAAGATGACAACGATCATTGCAGTTGGACGACCGACAGGACACTTCCCCGTCAATAAAGTGTAGTGCGAGGGTACTGCATAAAATTTAAAAGAGAGAGAAATGCAGAAGACTTTTATCTCTTGTTGAAAAGTGCAAGCGACAGTGCTTCTAATGGCTGTACACCGAGGCATCCGCTTCAATGAAGTAAGCAGAACAACGGGAAAAATTCCAAATTAAGTAAACAAAAATATAGATTCAGATGCATGTTTTAAAAAATAAGACAAGTAAAAAGTAGATGCTATTGAGGAGTATTAGAAGACTGAGAAAGTGTCTTTTAAGTAGGAACAGGCAGACTTTAGCTGACGTAATAGAGACAGAAAACCTAACAGCAGACCGAGAGGCCAGTGACCCCGAGGTCTTCGACAAGACTGACAACAGCTCAGGTAGATAATGCCCATCCCTCTGTTACAGTAGCAACGACACTTCCTGCTCCTACAGTGACAAACTCTCCTGCCTTTTCCTCTGTGGACTTATCTGCTATTCTGGCGGCAATTAAAGCTGAAATGGACAATATCAAAAATTTCATTAGTAATCAGTTCAAGTCACAAAAAGTAGACATTTGTAGGAAATTTGAAGTACAAGAAAAAAAAGTAGATGTAAAGTTAAATATGTAAATTGAGATGTTAAAGTCAGATATAAAGCGGGAAATTGTAGACTCAGAAAATAGTTTGAAGGGAGAGCTAGAAAATAAGATTTCCGGTTTGGCCTCCGAAGTAATGGAAAATATGAGGGAAATTAAAGATAGTGTGCTCAGACTAGAAAATAACAGCAGTGACATTTAGGACGGAATTAGGGAAAATCAGAAGAAAATAACAAAACTTTCTGAAGTATGTGACAGTAGAGAGAGAGAGAGAGAGAGAGAGAGAGAGAGAGAGAGAGAGAGAGAGAGAGAGAGAGAGAGAGAGAGAGAGAGAAATACAGGTGAAATTTCAGGAATAACAACGTCGAGCTGCCACTTAGATTAGAGAATTTGAGAGTAGAAATACATTTGTGTTGAGAGAAATTCAAAGATTAATTACAGATGATAAAGTAGAGAAGTCAAAAGACGAAACGCAGCTAGACGCTACTCTCACTGAGGTTTGTAAAAGGGGGGATGCACATGAAAGCTTTATTAATGAGCTTAGGGATGGGTTAAAATGATTAGAACTAGATTCTTATGTTAATTCACCTAGGTTATGTGTCAATGTATTAAATATGCATCTGTCAGAGCCCTCTACAGGACACAATATCAATACTGTAAATCAATTAAGTGCTTCTAGTAGTACTGCCGCCTCCAACTTTAAAACAATGTATTTATTACCTATGTTTACGTCTATTCGGTAACAAATTCTAAATGAGTTCAGTCCTCCAAATTTTGACGCGGAGAAAACAAATCCGAAAAGATATTTGCTTGATTTGGCTGAATATTCTTATGTAAAAGGTATTCCGGACGACGTAGAAAGGTTTTTCGTGAGGTCTACTTTAAAGGGGAAAGATAAAACTTGTTTGCGAGTTGCCCTGCTGGACAGCAACAATTATGCGCATTTTTGCAAAGTATTCATGTCAAAATTTTGAAATAGCCAGTCACAGAGTATTGTTCGGGTGCATTTAGCAGCACAGAAATATGATCCACGATCACAGGTGTGGATGTCAGATTATCTCCTGACCCAAGCACAAAATTGTCGATTCATGGATCCACCGGTAGAAGAGGATGATTTTGTTCGATTAATTTCAAATCGTTTCTCGGAACGGATTCGACATTAATTGACAGTAGCTAAACCTTGAATCTTGCACGAACTACTTGATCTCATCACTTGCTTCGAGTCGCAAGGGCCTACGAGTAACAAACAGTGTTCAAATTTTCAATCAAGGAACGAGGCTAGGAGTCAACAAAGTGACAGGGCACATACCGCCCGCAGAAGCGCCCGAATATTTCTCACCAGCGTAACTTCGCAGAATCCCATAGAGATATGGAAACCCGACAGGAATTCTACCAAGAACCGCGGATAAATCATCTCAGATTCTATCAGCAACAGAATCAGCAACGCTTCCACCGACAAAGGTCCTACTATAGAAGACCTAACAATGGACGAGGAAGTCCTCCAGGAAACGACAGAACTGAGTGACATGACCGAAGTTGTGATCATGTAAGTCTGCAAGAGCAGAGAGAGGATATTGTACAGGCATTGCAACGACAAAATTCACAGTAACAGTAATCAAAACAAAGCAGCAGGTAATGTGTAGAATAATGCGCACAGATTAGCAGAAAAGTGACGCTAATTCACGTAAAGCCGGAGAAATACGCAAAAAGAAAACCGACCTCTAACAGATAAGGCGTATTTAAACAATGTATGGTCAGATTTAAGACTACATATAATGATGTTAAACTAAGTTTAAGTTACAAGATTTTGTCGTCATTCATGTTTTCATACATCAGTACGTGTTTTCGGGTGTTTAAAATCACCAGAAATGTATTGTACAAGTGAAAGGGACCGAATTGTCAACCGAATATTCAATTGTTGGCATAAACCAATTCAATATATGACAATATATTGAATAATGTCAACCGAATAGCTGAAAGAGAAACTGGTTCCCCAGAATTGCGAGAGACCTTCCAGGTAGTGGATGACCCGAACGAACAATGCCACTTCAGTAGGAAAATTCTCACAATAAGAAAATGTTCATCGTCAAATCATGTATGTATATATGTATGTATATATGTATGTATTTTAGTATGTAAGAGTGTGCTTAATGCAATTTAAATGAATGGTTATTGGAGGTGAGGTCAAGTGAGTAGAAACTGAGCGAAAAGAGAGAATTTCGGTTTATAATTTTAAATCAGTGTGACATTTTAACTTATAAGTCGAAAAGGCATTTTGAAACGGTATTCTCTTCTTAGAGATGATTAAAAAAATTTAAGGGAATATATACATGTGAAAAAAATGTGTGTATTGTCAATTTGCTGACGGACTCTGAAAAGGTCGTTTTACTCCCATTAGTAGGACGCACGCAGACATAAATTTTAAGGGTAGCAACCGGTGTTAATTTTCAAGCCTATTTTTGACAGGAGAACTCCTGGAATGTCTAGAAAGAATGGGAGAGAGGTTATTTCCATAAAATAGACGACATATGACCTCTATAAACCAACTAATTTAAAATAATAAGCTGTGGGGGGAGAAAAGAAAAGTCTTATGACATACCCGGGGAACAAACGGCATCCAAAAGTTAGTTATCCCCTGGGTGCCAAACTGAAAAGTCGTGTGATAGTACACGGGATGAAACCGCGTCCTACAAAGACTTGGCGTTTGCGTTCAAAGCTGAACAGTCGTGTGATGCTACGCGGCAAACAATCACGCCAGCGCGAAGCCAACCATTCAGAGTTCGTGTAGCCAAAAATGTATTTTAATAGAAATTGAAATATAGTCGATCGTCATAAGAGAATAAAACTGTGTTTCTTTCCTAGCATCCAATTGATCCACCCACAAAACCCTGAATCAAGAGATCCTTGCTACAGATCCTATATCCATGGCGCCGTCGGCGCTCTTTGCCGGTATCATAGAAAGTCACGAATGAAACCATGCAGCTTTTTCAAAACTACTTTTAAAAGCTTTAATTACCCATTTAGTAAAGGAGGTGCTGATACTGGCCACATTAGTTGTCCATACACCTTTCATACTTCTTTAGAAAACTGGCCAGTTTCAGAATTTCCTTTACTACCATGGATAAGTAAAGCCTTTAAAGTAGTTTTAAGTAAAGGCATGGTTCCATCTGCGCCCTTCTATGATAGCAACAGACGGCAACGAGCGCTGAGGTCGCGGACAGGCAAAACATCATGCGGCCGGTTAGGATGCTTTTAGGTCTCTCAGTATATCCTTCGAAATATACAATATTACGTTATCAATTACATTAACATAGCTTATCAATATACTAATTCTAACATGTGGCAGAAGTTCATTTAATGCCCTTAACATATTACATAATTGAAAACAGGCAGTTTTGAAAAAATAAAATGTTTGAGACTATATAAAATACAAGAAACTGGACACCTCTAGAGTTATATCTATTGCTTTGACTTCCATGAAGATGCCGGACGCAGTTTTTGGCAAATCCTCGGTGAAGGAAACAACTGGACCTAGGCCTATAAGCCCAGAGAAAGTATATTATAATAACGCGAGTCATAAATATCTTAGTATGCATTTCATTATTTAATGGTCCACTTTTCTCTAGCGCATCCGGGTGATCTCTACAAATACTGCTCTTATTGTTTGTCTTACTTAACTTTAAAATATTGCTCATTTGTAGCTTTAATACAATATTTTATGCCACAAGAGCCAATCTCAAGGCCAAATCAGAAATAAAAGTCAAAGAAACTCTAGTTTATAGCCTTCGAACCCACACTATTAGTTTTTATTCACCTATTTCGTGTATTATAGTAAGTTTGTGTTCTTACTTTGAAGTACTGCTTGATTGTTACAGCTTTTTAAGACAAATTTAAGTCTTTACTCTTATTATTGTATTAATCGATACATACGAACTATTAGGTTTGGTACACAAAAGCTCTGAGCAGCGTTTCAAGCCAGAAGTGAAATATTAATGTAAGTAATTCTGTATCCCGGGAGTGTAGAGCACCCATTACCAAGGAATTACCACCAAATTAAGATGTTTAACTTACTTTCTTCTGTTATCATTTGTGAAGCAATAGTAATAGAGCTTTGAAAATATTGCACCATAGATTGTATACATTGTTCATTATTTCAATTAAAACTCATTAGTATTAGCGAAATACCCGTAGAGAATAACATTTTTGTTTATCGTGTAACTAAATAGTTGCTTTTGATAAATGCCATACGCGAAACAAAATTTATAACAAACTTGCCAATATCTTCTTCGTGATGATATTAAATAAATTATACTGCATAAGACATTAATGGTGCTCTGGAAGGAAGACAACCGATCAGCAAAGTGTAGGGGCAAAATCTTAATTCAGCCTCAATCCCACAATAAGTAATATGCCAATCGCTGTCCTCTGGTCCTAACACAATTAAAATAAATGAAAAAAGGAAAGAAAGTAGTACGGACAGTAAATTCGTGGTGATAGAGGAACCACCGCACCATTCACTCACCAATATTGAAAACCACTAATGAACCGATGATAAGAATGACCAGCGCTAGGGTAGTCGAACCCAGGACTTCCCGAATGCGAGTCTCCCACGTTACATTGGAGCCATCTCAATCGGTAAAAATTCCGCTTAGTATGACAAAAAATGCTATTTTTAGCACTAAACGCCATTTAGCCTCCCCTTAAAGTTTTAGACGGATAGAATATAATTTCTTTAGAAACTGCGCTGCTTGAAAAGTACGCAGTAGTACCGAATGTCACTTTTAATCAGCTTTAAATTCCATACACCACAAATTCAGAGGCTACTTAGCGCATCCAATCGATAAGTTTCCATATGACATGCAATTATCCAAATGAGCTAAATAATTACCGATGGTTCCAATTCGAGTGAATTAGATGTTTCTGTACAGCGTTTTATTGTAGCCATTATCCGGCGTCACGAAGCTAGGAAACGGGTTTCCGAACGCCTTTCCATTCCGTCGCGCAGGCGCACCTAATATTTCTGGGAATGCAGTTTCAATACCCGACTCCTTTGCCGTCTATTTTTCCCTTAATAACGGGCACAATGATATCCCTAATGCTTAAATGGGAGATGATTTTGTTTTCCTGAGGGCATTCACCAATGTTGAAATCGTGCTATAAAGAGATAATAAAGAATGCAGATAGAGAAAAGGTATCACATTTTGTTCATCTCTAACGTGTTGCTGGTAATTCCATAGTGGCCAAAAGGTGGATTTCCTAATTTAGCAATGTTTTAGCAAATGTGTTGATGGTAAATCGTTCTCTCATTGTGGCACACAATGAAGATGTGAGAAGCATTGCAGATATTATGGGTTGTTTTTATAGATAAGTTTAGTATGCTGTAACTAGCGACTTGCAGCTTAACATTAGAGATTTAAAGGCCTTCTATTTGTATTTGGTTAAAAACTGTTTTATCAATAAATAAAAAAGTAGACAGAAGCTGATAATTGTTGAAACTAGAAAAGTGCAGGGACCACCTACCCCAAAAATGCTTTAGAGGTGTATCTATCCTCTAGGATAAACCTTATTTTAAAAGAGACATACTACATTAGTATTGGATTTTGTAACATTTTACCATAAATGTACTTCAATGACCACCGATCTACACGCCTACAGTATGACACCACCGTGTAGTGTCTGAGGTTAGCATTCTGAAAACCCAAGTTCGATTTCCGTTGGACCGGCAAGTTTCACCACAGGATTTTTTGCAGCTTTCCCTATTGGGTATCTTCCTATCTCCCATTTCCTCTATTTCATTTTCTTATCATGTTTCGGAGTAAAAGAAACAGGCAATGGACGGCAGGAGAGGTGTTTGGAGGCGGAATGTGCTTTGAGAAGAGGTAGGTCTCTATGGGAGTTTCCACTGGCCTCAGGGGGCGTTAATGACCCCGCCTGAGTTAGGGCCTGCTCCTTATATCTGGTGGCTCTTTAAGTCGTTCACTACGTCCTTTCCATTTCGAGGTTTCAAGAATAACAAGAAGCCTCCAAGTGCGCTGAAGTGACAATATTCTGTTTGCTACCAGATAACTATACATAGAACTCTCTAAGCGTTAAAATCCGGACGGTAGGAAATAACTTCAACTTCACTGAGTAGAATGGTATACTATCCCCGCTTACTACACGTAGTAGAGAAACTAAATTTGTTTAATTGCATTATAACTTATAAGACTTATGTCCAGTAGATGAAATTTTATAAAAAAACAGTAACATTTTCCAATAAAGGTAACTTGAATTAGGCATTCTTGAACCTAGTGACACAACTCGTTTCACGTTGACAACTTTTACGCTTCATCAATTTTAGCTCGAGGTCTCAAAATTCGTAATATTTACGGGATTCACAGTACTAAAAGCTCAGTTGTAATTTTTAATTGTCAGACATCATTAGCATTATTAGCTTTCTATTCTTTGCAACTCGTTGGACGTTTACATACTGCATCTTTATCTGACCTCAAGCTTAGTTGTTCGGAGTTCTCGAACATGAAACTAGTACTAGTGGTAATAGTACCTACTAGCAGCGTAGTAGCATCAGTGGTAGCAGTAGTAGTAGTAGTAGTAGTAGTAGTAGTAGTAGTAGTAGTGGTGGTAGCACTATTAGTAGTAGTATTAGTGGTGGTAGTAGTGGTTTTTTTATTGCAGGGGAAAAATCTTTTAAAGACGCCTCAGGCGAGTTGGATCTCCACCAACTAAAAAACCCCTGCCTGAATCTAGAGAGCTTCTTCTCGGAACCACCAAGACGGCAGGTAGTAGTGGTAGCACTATTAGTAGTAGTAGTAGTGGTAGTAGTAGTGGTGGTGGTGGCGTTGGGGTTGGCGGTGGTGGTGGGGGTGGTAGTGGCGGTGCTGGTAGTGTTAGTAGTGGCAATTGTAGTGGTAGTAGTGGTGGTGTTAGTGTAGTGGTAGTGGTAAAGATGTTGGCAGTAGTAAGAGTAGTAATAATAGTACTGGTAGTAGTAGTGGCTGTAGAAGTTGTGGTAGTGTTAGTAGTGGTAGTAGTGGTAGTGGTGGTGGCGGAGAAGGTGCTGGTAGAGGTGGCAGAAATACTGTTAGTAGTGGTAATGGTAGTGGTAGTAGAGGTAGTGTTAGTCCAGTGGTAGTGGTAAAGGTGGTAGTAGTAATAGTAGTGGTAGTAGTGGTAGTCGTAGTGGTAAAGATGATGTGTTTTTTGTAATTTACGTCCTCCAACGTTAAGTCATTTCGGACGAAAAGATGATGTGGTATTTATAGTAGTAGCACTAGTGGTAGTAGAAGTTGTAGTGGTAGTGGTAGTGCTGGTGGTGGTGGTATTAGTAGTGGTAGTAGTGGTAGTGGTAGTGGTGGTAGTAGTGGTGGTGGTAGCGGTGGTAGTGGTGCTGGTGGCTGTAGTGGTAGTAGTAGGGTGGTGGTAGCAGTAGTGGTGGTAGTGGTAGTGATAATGTTAGTGACAGTGGTTGTGGTAGTGGTGGTAGTGGTGCTGGTGGTTGTAGTGGTAGTAGTAGTGGTGGTAGTAGTGGTGGAGGTGGTAGTGGTGCTGGTGGTTGTAGTGATAGTAGTAGTGGTGGTGGCTGTAGTGGTGGTAGTGGTGCTGGTGTTTGTAGTGGTAGTAGTAGTAGTGGTGGTGGCTGTAGTGGTGGTAGTGGTGCTGGTGTTTGTAGTGGTAGTAGTAGTGGTGGTGGCTGTAGTGGTGGTAGTGGTGCTGGTGGTTGTAGTGATAGTAGTAGTGGTTGTGGCTGTAGTGGTGGTAGTGGTGCTGGCGTTTGTGGTGGTAGTAGTTTTGGTGGTGATAGTGGTGGTAGTGGTGCTGGTGGTTGTAGTGGTAGTAGTAGTGGTGGTGGGGGTAGTGGTTGTAGTGGTGCTGGTGGTTGTAGTGGTAGTAGTAGTGGTTGTGGTGGTAGTGGTGCTAGTGGTGCTGGCGGTTGTAGTGGTAGTAGTGGTGGTGGTAGTGCTGCTGATGGTGGTGGAGGTAGTGGTGGTGGTAGTGGTGGTGATGGTAGTAGTAGTGGTGTTAGTGGTAGTGGTGGTAATGTTTGTAGTAGTGGTTGTGCTGGTGGTGGTGGTAGTGGTGGTGGTAGTGGTGCTGGTGGTTGTAGTGGTAGTAGTGGTGGTGGTAGTGCTGCTGATGGTGGTGGAGGTAGTGGTGGTGGCAGTGGTGGTGATGGTAGTAGTAGTGGTGTTAGTGGTAGTGGTGGTAGTGCTTGTAGTAGTGGTTGTGCTAGTGGTGGTGGTAGTGGTGGTGGTAGTGGTTGTGGTAGTGGTGGTGGTAGTGGTGCTGGTGGTTTTAGTGGTAGTAGTGGTGGTGGTAGTGCTGCTGATGGTGGTGGAGGTAGTGGTGGTGGTAGTGGTGGTGATGGTAGTAGTAGTGGTGTTAGTGGTAGTGGTGGTAGTGTTTGTAGTAGTGGTTGTGCTAGTGGTGGTGGTAGTGATGGTGGTAGTGGTGGTGGTAGTGGTGATGGTTGTTGTAGTGGTAGTAGAAGTGGTAGTGGTAGTGGGGTTGTAGTGCTGCTGGTGGTGGTGGTAGTGGTAGTGTTAGTATTAGTGTTCGTAATGGAAGTAGTAATGGTGCTGGTAGTGTTAGTAGTAGTGGTGGTAGTGGTGGTGGTAGTCGTGGTGGTTGTAGTGGTACTGGTGGTGGTGGTGGTAGAGCTGCTGGTGATTGTCGTGGTAGTAATAATGGTGGTGGTAGTGGTGGTGGTGGTGCTGGTGGTGGTGGTGGTGGTGGTAGAGCTGCTGGTGATTGTCGTGGTAGTAATACTGGTGGTGGTAGTGGTTGCTATAATGGTGGTGGTAGTGGTGGTGGAGGTGGTGGTCTCAATGGTGGCGGCGGTGGTGGT
Organism: Mantis religiosa; assembly: GCA_030765055.1. Classification (NCBI taxonomy): domain Eukaryota; kingdom Metazoa; phylum Arthropoda; class Insecta; order Mantodea; family Mantidae; genus Mantis; species Mantis religiosa. The sequence continues at coordinate 315,331,814 of CM060950.1, forward strand.
GGTGGTCTTGGTGGTGGTGGTGGTGGTCTTGGTGGTGGTGGTGGTCTTGGTGGTGGTCGTGGTGGTCTTGGTGGTGGCGGTGGTGGTCTTGGTGGTGGCGGTGGTGTTGGTGGTGGTGGTGGTCTTGGTGGTGGTGGTGGTGGTGGTGATCTTGGTGGTGGTCGTGGTGGCCTTGGTGGTGGTGGTGGTGGTGGTCTTGGTGGTGGTGGTGGTGGTGGTCTTGGTGGTGGTGGTGGTGGTGGTGGTCTTGGTGGTGGTCGTGGTGGTCTTGGTGGTGGTGGTGGTGGTGGTGGTCTTGGCGGTGGTCGTGGTGGTCTTGGTGGTGGTGGTGGTGGTCTTGGTGGTGGTCGTGGTGGTCTTGGTGGTGGTGGTCGTGGTCTTGGTGGTGGCGGTGGTGTTGGTGGTGGTGGTGGTCTTGGTGGTGGCGGTGGTGGTGGTGGTCTTGGTGGTAGCGGTGGTGGTGGTGGTGGTGGTGTTGGTGGTGGCGGTGGTGGTGGTGGTGGTGTTGGTGGTGGCGGTGGTGGTGGTCTTGGTGGTGGTGGTGGTCTACGTGGTGGTCTTAATGGTGGCGGCGGTGGTGGTGGTATTGGTTGTGGCGGTGGTGGTGGTCTTGGTGGTGGTGGTGGTGGTGGTGGTGGTCCTGGTGGTGGTCTTGGTGGTGGCGGTGGTGATGGTGGTCTTGGTGGTCTTGGTGGTGGTGGTGGCGGTGGTGTTGGGCTTGGTGGTGGTGGTGGTGGTGTTGGTGGTGGCGGTGGTGGTGGTGGTGTTGGTGGTGGCGTTGGTGGTGGTGGTCTTGGTGGTGGCGGTGGTGTTGGATGTGGTGGTGGTCTTGGTGGTGGCGGTGGTGGTGGTCTTGGTGGTGGTCTTGGTGTTGGCGGTGGTTTTGGATGTGGTGGTGGTCTTGGTGGTGGTGGTGGTGGTGGTCTTGGTGGTGGCGGTGGTGATGGTGGTGGTGGTGGTGGTCTTGGTGGTGGCGGTGGTGTTGGTGGTGGTGGTGGTCTTGGTGGTGGCGGTGGTGGTCTTGGTGGTGGTGGTGGTGGTCTTGGTGGTGGCGGTGGTGATGGTGGTGGTGGTCTTGGTGGTGGTGGTGGTGGTCTTGGTGGTGGCCTTGGTGGTGGTGGCGGTGGTGGTGACAGTGGTGGTCTTGGTGGTGGTGGTGGTGGTGGTGGTGGTCTTGGTCTTGGTGGTGGTCTTGGTCTTGGTGGTGGTGGTCTTGGTCTTGGTCTTGGTGGTGGTGGTGGTGGTGGTGGTGGTGGTGGTGGTGGTGGTGGTGGTGGTCTTGGTCTTGGTGGTGGTGGTGGTGGTCTTGGTGGTGATGGTCTTGGTGGTGGTGGTCTTGGTGGTGGTGGTGGTGGTGGTGGTGGTGGTGGTGGTGGTCTTGGTCTTGGTGGTGGTGGTGGTGGTCTTGGTGGTGGTGGTCTTGGTGGTGGTGGTCTTGGTGGTGGTGGTGGTGGTGGTGGTGGTGGTGGTGGTGGTGGTGGTCTTGGTCTTGGTGGTGGCGGTGGTGGTAGTGGTGGTGGTCTTGGTGGTGGCGGCGGATGTTTGTTTTTGTTTTATGTTGTAATTTGTAGATTATTTATTAAACAACCTTATCCAGGTAACTCACCCTATCCGAGATTCGAACTCAGGACCTCTTGACCGTGAGGCAGACATGCTAACATCTACGCTAACGAGACGGGCGCGGTGGATGTGGTGAAGGTGGTGGTAGTAGTAGCAGAAGTAGTGTTAATAATGGTAATGGT
>CM060950.1:315338555-315383555 GCA_030765055.1 Mantis religiosa
TTCCAGAAGCGTATGTTGCGGAGTGTCCGTTTGTGCGCAATAAGGGCAGAGGTCGGAGGCAACGAGCCCCATACGTTGCAGGTAGGATCGGAAACGGCCATGGCCTGTCAGGAATTGGGTGAGATAGTACCCAACATCTCCATGTCTTCGAGAGAGCCAGGGAGTGATCTCCGGAATCAGCAGCTTGGTCCATTGTGCCTTTTGTGTTTCCTGATTCCATTCCTCCTGCCATCGTCGGATGGTATGGGCGCGAACCAAAAGCCGTTGTTCTGGCGTACCAGTGCCATGAGCATAGGTGCGCTCCTGCACCAAGAGATGGATGGGAATGATGCCGGCGACAACTTGCAAAGCCTTCGTTGAGGTAGTCCGATAGGCACTACAGACACGCAGTGCAACTTTCCGCTGTACACGTTCCAGCCAGGTGCGGTAGGTGGCCTTATCCAGGCATGATTTCCAAGCCGGGGCACCATACAAAAGGATGGAGTGAACCACACTACCAAGGAGGGTCCTTGAGCTAGGTTTAGGACCACCGACATTGGGCATCAAACGTCCTAAGGCGGCAATGACCTTTTCGGCCTTGCGGGTCACGTACTGCAGATGGGCACCAGGATGCATGTTGTGGCCAAATTGAAGGCCGAGATAACGTATGTGTCTCTGAGACCGGATGTCCATACCACTAAGGTGAACTGTAATATCCCGTAGGGAGCGTCGGCCCTGCAGAATCACAAGTTCGGTCTTCTGTGTAGCCAACTGTAGCCCCTTTTGCAGCATCCACATTTCAAGGCGATGAACAGCCCATTCGATCCTCTCTTCCACTTCCGCTTGAGATCCTCCAGACACAAGGACAGCAAGATCATCGGCGTAGGCGATAGATGTGGATCCCGAAGGCAGAGGCACTCGGAGGACATCATCGTAGTAGATGTTCCACAAAGTGGGTCCCAGAATCGAACCCTGAGGTACCCCACAAGTCATCTCCAATGTTTCAGTGCCGCCAACTAAAAGCCTGCGATTGTGGAAATAACTGCACAGAATTCGAAGCAAATAAGGAGAAATGCGACGTCGCCTGAGGTCCGCAACGATGCCAGTCCACTTCGCCGAGTTAAAGGCATTTTTAACGTCCAGCGTTACCAAGACGACATAGCATGGAGAAAGCGTCTGGGCCTCCATCACGAAAGATTGTACAGCCTCAATAGCATCCATGGTCGACAAGCCTTGCCGAAAACCAAACTGACGAGGAGATAGGCCCTCCCCGTCCTCAATTTCCGAGATTAAACGTCTATTGAGGATATGCTCCATAAGTTTGCCCAACACATTAAGCAGACAGATGGGACGGTAAGACGTACTCCCTCCAGGCGGACAGGGTTTCGCAAGAAGAATAAGCTTGCCAAGTTTCCAAGCACTAGGAAATTCACCAGAGGACAAAATTAAATTAAAAAAGTCCAGGAGAAGCTCCGGTTTCTCGACAGCAAGAAGTCGCACAACCTCCGGGGGAACGCCGTCGGGGCCACCGGCTTTGCCAGGCTTGAGGCGGTGTCCTGCAGCGCGGATCTCAGCAACTGTACAGATGGGAATAGTCGCAGTGTCTACGAGAAGCTCCGGCCAGACAAGCCGAGCATGTTCAGGAAACAAAGTTCTGGCGATGTGAAGCTGTTCTTCATCACTAAGATCCATAGGTGAGCGGAAGCCAAGTTTCCCAGTAACAATTTGGTAGCCCAGACCCCACACATCAGAGTCAACCTCGGCACAAATGGAGCTCCAGGCCGCACGTTTAGCCGTCGAAATGGCAACTTTAAGGGCTTTACGACGGTCCCGGTAGGCGCGTAATGCATCTTGTTTGTCAGATGCGGCGACATTACGTCTATTGATTCTGGTAAGATGGCGCTTTGCCTTATTGCACAGCCGCCGCAAGTCAGCTATATCAGCATTCCACCAGTAGGCGCCTTTACGACCCCCGCGGGAGCGTTTCCGAGGTAAAACACAGGCACAGGCGTTGTAGATAGCCTGGTCGATTCCATATGCCTGATGAATAAAGCTGGATCGAATTTGGTCCTCCAAATGCTCCAATAAGTGATCCTTCTTCTCAGGTTGGTAGGACCAGCCTTGAGGCCCACTGGCAGGCCGTAGAAATGGACCGGGCTCCAAAACCTCGAAATAGATGCTGCGATGATAACTCAAATTTTCTTCGTCGCTTACGCGCCAATTGCGGACGGTTCTCCCAAGATCCGGGCTGCAGATGGTCAGATCTATGTATGATGAACCACCATGGCGTTCAAACGTAGGTAGGGTGCCATCATTTAAAATAAGGAGGTCACGTTCACCAGCCCATTCGGCCAAAGCGCTGCCCTTCCTGTCTTCAATGGGGGAACCCCAACAATGCGCCTTAGCGTTAAAATCACCACCTATCAACAGACGCCCAGGGTGTTGCTGTATGCTAGTGGTCAGCAAAGAGAGAAAGTGGTCAAAGTCAGCAATAGTAGACGCCGGAGAAAGATAACAAGAATAAACAACCAGATTGCCAGTGTCCATCCACACAAAACCATCCCCAACATCAGTGGCGCGCACTTTAACAGAGTCACTAGAGAGGTAAATTGCGGCATCAAGTCGGCGATCCGTAAGCCAGCGCGAGCTGTAAGTCGTCATAACCTTATTAGGTTCCGCAACGATGGCAAAGCCTAAGCGCTCAGATGAACATTTATGCCGTAGGAGATCCATGGCCCGCCTGCTCCGATCAACATTAAGTTGTAGAAGTTTCATGTAACAGGATGCTGACGATCCGTTTTCTCCCTACGCTGATGAATGAGGTCCCGATACTTGGGACATCGCATCGACTCCGCTTTGTGTCCCTCAATGTTACAAATGTAGCAGGACGGCGTGTAGGTACAATCCTTTCGATGATGATCACTCCGGCCACAGTTATGACAGAGTTCCGCTACAGGCGAGAGTTTGCACTCCCTGGCTATATGACCCAACCGGTGACAATTATAGCATCTGGGCAAACGGGTTGCTTCACGAACTCGCCATCTGTCCCAGCCATGCCCTATCCTGTGTTGCGCAAGCAGCCGCTGTGCCAAGATTTTATCAAGGGTGACGAAAGCGTATTTAACGCCATTACTGTTAGGCTTCGGTGCCAAATTAACCTTGATATCAGCCGAAGGTGTTCCAAGAGTAGTCGCAATCACCTCCTTCACTCCGGTTTCATCCACAAGTTCATCGATATCAAGCAGCATCACAGTTTGGGTCACTGGCCGTAGATTGACCTTCGCCAACTCCGTCATCTTCAGGGTAAGTTGTTCCCGGAAGGCCTGCCGCTTGTTCATCTCGCGACCTTTGATTTTAAGATGCACAGAACCACCCCCCGTTTTGGTAATGCGCTCCACTGTGATTCCATCCGTTTGAACAGCTGTTTTCATGTTCCGAAGCATGTCGGCATACGACGTTCCGGGTAGTGGCTCGAGAATGATAGTCTCTGTATTAGGAGTCCGCACATGGGGAACAAAATCCGTCGCGCCAGTTGCCGAAGCAGAGCCGCTGCGGGTCTTCAAAAGAGACTGCAATTGGATAGGTATAGACACAGAACGTCTGCGACACACATATTCAAACACCTTCCTAATAGTGCAGACGTCAGCATTGCGGGTGACATTACAGACGGTAGGGACCCTCCCTTTTCTCAGAGCAGTGTCCAGCACGCGTTCGAGAGAGCGCCGAAGAGCAGTCCGATCTAGCGGAGTATCACTCGCTGCATCCGTCACAACCAAATGTGTGAAAAGTTCTGTACTGGAAATGACGCTCTCGTCGTCGTTCAAGCAACCATGGCGGGCGACACTACACACAGATTGGCCTGACGCTAACTGACGTTCATCCAGCATATGCGACAAACAAGGATTCTGAAGCAGAACATGCCGAAGTAGAGGGTCACTACGGTCTTCATCCAGAGGCATGATAAGAATGCGGTCCAAGGCTGGCGTAGCAGCGCTGTGTTGCTGCAAAGGGCAATGTTGATAGATTTCCTCAGGCCATTTAAGGGCAGTGAGTTCCAGAAACTCCGCATCTGAGAGATCCCTCCGAAAGCCCGGCTCAATCTGCGCCTTGAGTTGATCAGCAGCAAGTTGCTGAGGGCTAGAAGTTTGCGTGCCTACCTCGGCAACCGTTGGAGACGGAACGGAGGAAGCCTTCCGGGAGACCACCGCATGACTGGTTAATAACTCAGCAACAAAATCACTTGCGAGCGGCAAACGTTGGGAGTAGTCCATCAAACGACCAACAGCCTTTTTGATCTCCTTTTTTGTGTTGGGAATCTCCGCAACTGTCTGGGCAAGGGTATCCACCTCGGAAACAATTTTCCGAAAAAGTTCCTTTAACACACGATGTTCACTCTCCATGCGCCGCATAAAGGAAGTACAGTCCCCCTCTTCCGGCACTTCATGGCTAGGAGATGAAGCCCGTTTGCGCTTACCGTCCCGAATATCAGGCTCCATGGCAGTGGCACCCCGACTAGAAGGGGATAGGGGTTGACGGGACAATATGGAAGGTCGAGAGGAACTAGCCGCACTTGAACTGTCCTCGAAATCCATGCAGACACCAACCGATGAACTAATCAATTTCCCAGTAGCAGTGTCTAACGTCCCGGCCTGGGGCTCCACCGGAGACGTAGAGCAGTCGCTGGATGACGGTCGAGTGGGGCCTGCTCGCCCACCTCCAAACCCGACCGGTTCTGGGGATCCGACGCCCCTGTCCCGTAAGTTCGATTCATTAAGAAAACCTTCCATAGTTAAATATAAAAAAGCCGTAGACATAGCCGGTCGGCACCACAAAGCAACCAGTGAAGAACGAAGAAAGAAGAACAGATAGGAAAGCGGAAAAGAAGAATAGGAACTATAGGACAGAGTCCACACCCCAAGAATAGACGAAGGATAGTAGTGGTAGTAACAATAGCAGTATTGGTAGCGGTGTTGATGGTGGTAGTAGTAGTGGTAGTAGTAGTAGTAGTAACAGCAATATTGGTAGCGGTGGTGATGGTGGTAGTAGTAGTAGTAGTAGTAGTAGTAGTAGTAGTAGTAGTAACAGCAATATTGGTAGCGGTGGTGATGGTGGTAGTAGTAGTAGTAGTAGTAGTAGTAGTAGTAGTAGTAGTAGTAGTAGTAGTAGTAGTAGTAGTAGTAGTAGTAACAGCAATATTGGTAGCGGTGGTGATGGTGGTAGTAGTAGTAGTAGTAGTAGTAGTAGTAGTAGTAGTAGTGGTAGTAACAATAGCAGTATTGGTAGCGGTGTTGATGGTGGTAGTAGTAGTAGTAGTAGTAGTAGTAGTGGTAGTAGTAGTAGTGGTAGTAGTAGTAGTGGTAGTAGTAGTAGTAGTAGTGGTAGTAGTAGTAGTAGTAGTAGTGGTAGTGGTAGTAGTAGTAGTAGTAGTAGTAGTAGTAGTAGTAGTAGTAGTAGTAACAGCAATATTGGTAGCGGTGGTGATGGTGGTAGTAGTAGTAATAATAGTAGTAGTAGTAGCAGTAGTAACAGCAATATTGGTAGCGGTGGTGATGGTGGTAGTAGTAGTAGTAGTAGTAGTAGTAGTAGTAGTAGTGGTAGTAACAATAGAAGGATTGGTAGCGGTGTTGATGGTGGTAGTAGTAGTAGTAGTAGTAGTAGTAATAGTAGTAGTAGCAGTAGTAACAGCAATATTGGTAGCGGTGGTGATGGTGGTAGAAGAAGTAGTAGTAGTAGTAGTAGTAGTAATAGTAGTAGTAGCAGTAGTAACAGCAATATTGGTGGCGGTGGTGATGGTGGTAGTAGTAGTAGTAGTAGTGGTAGTAGTAGTAGTGGTAGTAACAATAGCAGGATTGGTAGCGGTGGTGATGGTGGTAGTAGTAGTAGTAGTAGTAGTAGTAGTAGTAGTAGTAGTAGTAGTAGTAGTAGTAGTAGTAGTAGTAGTGGTAGTAACAATAGCAGGATTGGTAGCGGTGGTGATGGTGGTAGTAGTAGTAGTAGTAGTAGTAGTAGTAGTAGTAGTGGTAGTAACAATAGCAGGATTGGTAGCGGTGGTGATGGTGGTAGTAGTAGTAGTAGTGGTAGTAGTAGTAGTAACAGCAATATTGGTAGCGGTGGTGGTGGTAGTAGTAGTAGTAGTAGTAGTAGTAGTAGTAGTAGTAGTAGTAGTAGTAGTAGTAGTGGTAGTAACAATAGCAGTATTGGTAGCGGTGTTGATGGTGGTAGTAGTAGTAGTAGTAGTGGTAGTAACAATAGCAGGATTGGTAGCGGTGGTGATGGTGGTAGTAGTAGTAGTAGTAGTAGTAGTGGTAGTAACAATAGCAGGATTGGTAGCGGTGGTCATGGTGGTAGTAGTAGTAGTAGTAATTGTAGTAGTAGTAGTAGTGGTAGTAGCAGCAGTAGTAGTAGTAGTGGTAGTAGTAGTAGTAGTAGTAGTAGTAGTAGTAATAGTAGTAGTAGTAATAGTAGTAGTGGTAGTAACAATAGCAGGATTGGTAGCGGTGGTGATGGTGGTAGTAGTAGTAGTAGTAGTAGTAGTAGTAATAGTAGTAGTAGTAGTGGTAGTAGTAGTAGTAGTGGTAGTAACAATAGCAGGATTGGTAGCGGTGGTGATGGTGGTAGTAGTAGTAGTAGTAGTAGTAGTAGTAGTAGTAGTAGTAGTAGTAGTAGTAGTAGTGGTAGTAGCAATAGCAGGATTGGTAGCGGTGGTGATGGTGGTAGTAGTAGTTGGAGTAGTAGTACTAGTAGTAGTAGTGGTAGTAACAATAGCAGGATTGGTAGCGGTGGTGATGGTGGTAGTAGTAGTAGTAATAGTAGTAGTAGTAGTAGTAGTAACAATAGCAGGATTGGTAGCGGTGGTGATGGTGGTAGTAGTAGTAGGAGTAGTAGTACTAGTAGTAGTAGTGGTAGTAACAATAGCAGGATTGGTAGCGGTGGTGATGGTGGTAGTAGTAGTAATAGTAGTAGTAGTAGTAGTAGTAGTAGTGGTAGTAGCAATAGCAGGATTGGTAGCGGTGGTGATGGTGGTAGTAGTAGTAGGAGTAGTAGTACTAGTAGTAGTAGTGGTAGTAACAATAGCAGGATTGGTAGCGGTGGTGATGGTGGTAGTAGTAGTAGTAGTGGTAGTAGTAGTAGTGGTAGTAGTAGTAGTGGTAGTAGTAGTAGTAGTGGTAGTAGTAGTAGTAGTAGTAGTGGTAGTGGTAGTAGTAGTAGTAGTAGTAGTAGTAGTAGTAGTAGTAGTAGTAGTAGTAGTAACAGCAATATTGGTAGCGGTGGTGATGGTGGTAGTAGTAGTAGTAGTAGTAGTAGTAGTAGTAGTAGTAGTAGTAGTAGTAGTGGTAGTGGTAGTAACAACAGCAATATTGGTAGCGGTGGTGATGGTGGTAGTAGTAGGGGTAGTAGTAGTAGTAGTAGTAACAATAGCAGTATTGGTAGCGGTGTTGATGGTGGTAGTAGTAGTAGTAACAATAGCAGTATTGGTAGCGGTGTTGATGGTGGTAGTAGTAGTGGTAGTAGTAGTAGTAACAGCAATATTGGTAGCGGTGGTGATGGTGGTAGTAGTAGTAGTAGTAGTAGTAGTAGTAACAACAGCAATATTGGTAGCGGTGGTGATGGTGGTAGTAGTAGTAGTAGTAGTAGTAGAAGTAGTAGTGGTAGTAGTAGTAGTAGTGGTAGTAGTAGTAGTAGTAACAATAGCAGTATTGGTAGCGGTGTTGATGGTGGTAGTAGTAGTGGTAGTAGTAGTAGTAACAGCAATATTGGTAGCGGTGGTGATGGTGGTAGTAGTAGTAGTAGTAGTAGTAGTAGTAGTAGTAGTAACAACAGCAATATTGGTAGCGGTGGTGATGGTGGTAGTAGTAGTAGTAGTGGTAGTAGTAGTAGTAGTAACAACAGCAATATTGGTAGCGGTGGTGATGGTGGTAGTAGTAGTAGTAGTGGTAGTAGTAGTAGTAGTAGTAGTAGTAACAACAGCAATATTGGTAGCGGTGGTGATGGTGGTAGTAGTAGTAGTAGTAGTAGTAGTAGTGGTGGTAGTAGTAGTAGTAGTAGTAGTAGTAGTAGTAGTAGTGGTAGTAGTAGTGGTAGTAGTAGTAGTAACAATAGCAGTATTGGTAGCGGTGTTGATGGTGGTAGTAGTAGTGGTAGTAGTAGTAGTAACAGCAATATTGGTAGCGGTGGTGATGGTGGTAGTAGTAGTAGTAGTAGTAGTAGTAGTAGTAGTAGTAGTAGTAGTAGTAGTAGTAGTAGTAACAGCAATATTGGTAGCGGTGGTGATGGTGGTAGTAGTAGTAGTAGTAGTAGTAACAGCAATATTGGTAGCGGTGTTGATGGTGGTAGTAGTAGTAGTAGTAGTAGTAGTAGTAACAGCAATATTGGTAGCGGTGGTGATGGTGGTAGTAGTAGTAGTAGTAGTGGTAGTAGTAGTAGTAGTAGTAGTAGTAACAACAGCAATATTGGTAGCGGTGGTGATGGTGGTAGTAGTAGTAGTAGTGGTAGTAGTAGTAGTAGTAGTAGTAGTAGTAGTAACAGCAATATTGGTAGCGGTGGTGATGGTGGTAGTAGTAGTAGTAGTAGTAGTAGTAACAATAGCAGTATTGGTAGCGGTGTTGATGGTGGTAGTAGTAGTGGTAGTAGTAGTAGTAGTAGTGGTAGTAGTAGTGGTAGTAGTAGTAGTAACAATAGCAGTATTGGTAGCGGTGTTGATGGTGGTAGTAGTAGTGGTAGTAGTAGTAGTAGTAGTAGTAGTAGTAGTAGTGGTAGTAGTAGTAGTAGTAGTAGTAGTGGTAGTAGTAGTAGTGGTAGTAGTAGTAACAATAGCAGTATTGGTAGCGGTGGTGATGGTGGTAGTAGTAGTAGTAGTGGTGGTAGTAGTAGTAGTAGTAGTAGTAGTAGTAGTGGTAGTAGTAGTAGTGGTAGTAGTAGTAGTAACAATAGCAGTATTGGTAGCGGTGCTGATGGTGGTAGTAGTAGTGGTAGTAGTAGTAGTAGTGGTAGTGGTGGTAGTAGTAGTAGTAGTAGTGGTAGTAGTAGTAGTGGTAGTAGTAGTAGTAACAATAGCAGTATTGGTAGCGGTGGTGATGGTGGTAGTAGTAGTAGTGGTAGTAGTAGTAGTAGTAGTAGTAGTAGTAGTAGTAGTAACAACAGCAATATTGGTAGCGGTGGTGATGGTGGTAGTAGTAGTGGTAGTAGTAGTAGTAGTGGTAGTAGTAGTAGTAGTAGTAGTAGTAGTAGTAGTAGTAGTAGTAGTAGTAGTGGTAGTAGTAGTAGTGGTAGTAGTAGTAGTAGTAGTAGTAGTAGTGGTAGTAGTAGTGGTAGTAGTAGTAGTAGTAGTAGTAGTAACAACAGCAATATTGGTAGCGGTGGTGATGGTGGTAGTAGTAGTAGTAGTGGTAGTAGTAGTAGTAGTAACAACAGCAATATTGGTAGCGGTGGTGATGGTGGTAGTAGTAGTAGTAGTAGTAACAACAGCAATATTGGTAGCGGTGGTGATGGTGGTAGTAGTAGTAGTAGTAGTAGTAGTAGTAGTAGTAGTAGTAGTAGTAGTAGTAGTAGTAGTAGTAGTAGTAGTAACAGCAATATTGGTAGCGGTGGTGATGGTGGTAGTAGTAGTAGTAGTAGTGGTAGTAGTAGTAGTAGTAACAACAGCAATATTGGTAGCGGTGGTGATGGTGGTAGTAGTAGTAGTAGTAGTAACAACAGCAATATTGGTAGCGGTGGTGATGGTGGTAGTAGTAGTAGTAACAGCAATATTGGTAGCGGTGGTGATGGTGGTAGTAGTAGTAGTAACAGCAATATTGGTAGCGGCGGTGATGGTGGTAGTAGTAGTAGTAGTAGTAGTAGTAACAACAGCAATATTGGTAGCGGTGGTGATGGTGGTAGTAGTAGTAGTAGTAGTAACAACAGCAATATTGGTAGCGGTGGTGATGGTGGTAGTAGTAGTAGTAGTAGTAGTAGTAGTAGTAGTAGTAGTAACAGCAATATTGGTAGCGGTGGTGATGGTGGTAGTAGTAGTAGTAGTGGTAGTAGTAGTAGTAGTAGTAACAGCAATATTGGTAGCGGTGGTGATGGTGGTAGTAGTAGTAACAACAGCAATATTGGTAGCGGTGGTGATGGTGGTAGTAGTGGTAGTAGTAGTAGTAGTAGTAACAACAGCAATATTGGTAGCGGTGGTGATGGTGGTAGTAGTAGTAGTAACAACAGCAATATTGGTAGCGGTGGTGATGGTGGTAGTAGTAGTAGTAGTAGTAGTAACAGCAATATTGGTAGCGGTGGTGATGGTGGTAGTAGTAGTAGTGGTAGTAGTAGTAGTAGTAGTAGTAACAACAGCAATATTGGTAGCGGTGGTGATGGTGGTAGTAGTAGTAGTAGTAGTAACAACAGCAATATTGGTAGCGGTGGTGATGGTGGTAGTAGTAGTAGTAACAGCAATATTGGTAGCGGTGGTGATGGTGGTAGTAGTAGTAGTAACAGCAATATTGGTAGCGGTGGTGATGGTGGTAGTAGTAGTAGTAGTAGTAGTAGTAGTAGTGGTAGTAGTAGTAGTAGTAGTAGTAGTAACAGCAATATTGGTAGCGGTGGTGATGGTGGTAGTAGTAGTAGTAACAGCAATATTGGTAGCGGTGGTGATGGTGGTAGTAGTAGTAGTAACAGCAATATTGGTAGCGGTGGTGATGGTGGTAGTAGTAGTAGTAGTAGTAGTAGTAGTAGTAGTAGTAGTAGTAGTAGTAGTAGTAGTAGTGGTAGTAGTAGTAGTGGTAGTAGTAGTAACAATAGCAGTATTGGTAGCGGTGTTGATGGTGGTAGTAGTAGTGGTAGTAGTAGTAGTAGTAGTAGTAGTAGTAGTAGTAGTAGTAGTAGTAGTAGTAACAGCAATATTGGTAGCGGTGGTGATGGTGGTAGTAGTAGTAGTAGTGGTAGTAGTAGTAGTAGTAGTAGTGGTAGTAGTAGTAGTAGTAGTAGTAGTAACAACAGCAATATTGGTAGCGGTGGTGATGGTGGTAGTAGTAGTAGTAGTAGTAGTAGTAGTAGTAGTAGTAGTAGTAGTAGTAGTAGTAGTAGTAACAACAGCAATATTGGTAGCGGTGGTGATGGTGGTAGTAGTAGTAGTAGTGGTAGTAGTAGTAGTAGTAGTAGTAGTAGTTGTAGTAGTAGTAGTAGTAGTAGTAACAACAGCAATATTGGTAGCGGTGGTGATGGTGGTAGTAGTAGTAGTAGTAGTAGTAGTGGTAGTAGTAGTAGTAGTAGTAGTAACAACAGCAATATTGGTAGCGGTGGTGATGGTGGTAGTAGTAGTAGTAGTAGTAGTAGTAGTAGTAGTAGTAGTGGTAGTAGTAGTAGTAGTAGTAACAACAGCAATATTGGTAGCGGTGGTGATGGTGGTAGTAGTAGTAGTAGTAGTGGTAGTAGTAGTAGTAGTAGTAGTAGTAGTAGTAACAACAGCAATATTGGTAGCGGTGGTGATGGTGGTAGTAGTAGTAGTAGTAGTAGTAGTAGTAGTAGTAGTAACAATAGCAGTATTGGTAGCGGTGTTGATGGTGGTAGTAGTGGTGGTAGTAGTAGTAGTAGTAACAGCAATATTGGTAGCGGTGGTGATGGTGGTAGTAGTAGTAGTAGTAGTAGTAGTAGTAGTAGTGGTAGTAACAACAGCAATATTGGTAGCGGTGTTGATGGTGGTAGTAGTAGTGGTAGTAGTAGTAGTAGTAGTAGTAGTAGTAGTAGTAGTAGTAGTAGTAGTAGTAGTAGTAGTAGTAGTGGTAGTAACAATAGCAGTATTGGTAGCGGTGTTGATGGTGGTAGTAGTAGTGGTAGTAGTAGTACTAGTAATACTAGTAATAGGAGTAGTAAGGGAAATTTGAGGGTCCAAAGACCCTCGCTCCTCCACCTTTAAGGTCCTTTGTGGTATTCCTTTCTCCTATCATAGAAATCCGTGTTCCTTAGCGCCAGAGCCCTCTTTCCTTACATAGAATCCTTTGATCTGCTCAAAATTGATGTCCCAAAGAGACGAAACCTTCTTCTCTCTAATGCCTTGCTAGTGTGCTAGGCTGGTTGGTCCTACCCATCACAGAGTGTTTAACTGGTATCTCCTTGTAAGATACCTATAGGGGAGAGTAGGGTAACGGCGCTCACTTAAGAAAATTTGCTCAGCAACTTTAAGTATAATCACATAAAACATTTTAAGACTTTTGTTTTTTGCAAGTTACATGAATAAGCTCTAGAAACAAATATAAAAGGTTTGGTTGAACGGTGTTGCTCGCCATGTACGATTAAGTGCGCCTCAAAACTGAAGAAACCAATTTAATATTTCTTTATGCAATTCTTTAAAATTTCCTTATAAAATCATCAGGTTTGTCGGCTCCAAGGCATTCATCATGTGCTCATTCAAAGCAGGATATACAACGGAACCGCAGTTCGTTATTTTGTCCAAATTCTCTACAAATAAAATAGATATCTTTTGACGCAGGTTCCAAATCTTCAAGTTCGTCATCGTCACATATAATTGATTCGTTGATAGAATCTTTGTCACTGGAGCCATCAGGCAAATTGAGTTTCCTTTTTGTTTTTAGTTTCTTGGAATTCTTCTTTATGCCTTTTTGGTGCTATTGCTTTTGGTTCCAATGTTTTTGTGCAACCTTTTATGGATCGCCGTCTCTCTGCTTCCTACAGTTGTTCCTTCATTTTAGAGGCTGTTAGGATCTGGGACTTCATTTTGTTTGGCTTTCGTCGGGCGGTCGTCTTGGAAACATTTGACGGACCTGGAATGGGGGAAATAACTGCGACGAAAATTTTGGTAGACCTTTTGGGCGTCTCTGGATCTCTGGAGACAGAAGTGATTGGAGATGAAGGAAAAGGCCTAACTCTACTAACTGGAGCAAGGAATTGTCTGCTAGATGTTAGTGGTATAAAGTATCTGCTAGAAACATTGTGCCTCAAGAATATTACGTGAGCGCCATTGTACTATTTTCCCCTAATTAATCTATAAGGGTATATATGCTTCCTCTGAAATCAACACTCAGTAAGTAATCTTAATGGCTTCCTTATTTTTCTCCTAATAAGGTAAAGAAGAGATATAATATATGTTTCCTTAGGTCTTTCGACTATGCATTCATGTGTTCGTAGCTTATACATATCACACCATTCACAACCCATTCATGACTCGGTTTGTTGAGCAATCGCAGGTGGACTAGGACTTTAAAAATATATATTCTAGGTGTCGCCGTATATTCCATAGCGCACAAGTCTATAATAAAACAGTACAGGTTCTATAGCATGTACGTAGAGTACGGGAACACTAAAGGTGTACAGGTATCCTCATTTTATTGATGACCATGAAGCTTACATAGGAGAGGAAATCGAAGCCATCGCCGCTGTGGAGCTTCAAAAAGTATTTCTTTCATATGAATGTGTCGCTGTAGATGGAGAACATTTTCGGCATCGAATATGAGTGTTATATGTACACATTATTGAACATGAATTGTTCTATTACAAGAATGCACGCCGAACACCAAATGCAACATTTACCTATCTGTGTTCACAATCTGTACAGGCTACCACCTACTCACAGTTAAATTGTCTAACAACTCCGTAGATAGAAAAATAAGTTTTGTAAGAAAAATTCATAGATTTTATATAAAAATGGAATGTTCCCCATCATATAAACATATCCCTTTCTAATTGGTAACTTTATTTAATTTCAGTTATCACAAAGATCTTAAGTCGGCAACATGCTGAATACTTCACATAATCATAATCTTAAGTATTGTGGTTAATTACGGTAAAATATTTCATCTTCGTACCAAAATAATAATATTAGTGAACATAGTGTCACCTATTACCTAGGTTGTCCAAATATACCCGAAAAACATGCAATATCTTAAATATTTAAATAATGGTGGCAGTTTATTATAACCTGTCTCAAACTACAACGATTCTGTTTCAAATATATGGGAGGAAAGAAAGAGAGGGACAGATATATTTTTCGGAACGCCTTTAAGCTGCTGGTTGAGAGAGAAAAATTCATAGAGGCGGATATTTTGTAGCACGTTGAGAAGACAGGTTTATGAATGAACACATCAAGGTTTTTAACTGCACAATCACATTTTCACGTGGACAAAGGAGAATTAATAAATGTATCTTTACTCTCTTGCTTGCTTTGCAGAATCATCTGATTCTCTGTTTCTCCCAATTCCTTGCAGGAATATTAGACTTACCTACTTGTTTGCCTTGAAATATATTTTTGTTGCATAAATGTTGGGTTTCATTACCAATAGATTAATAGAAGAGAAATTTTGATGAGAAGATAGAGTGTGATTTTAATCCAGGTAAATTAGATAATCCGTATGTTTGATTATATTACTTCCAAGAAAATTTATTACAAATTCTACACAGGGGAACACTATAAAAGACTTCCATAATTTATATAACTTTGCACATTTAGAAAATACGAAACAGCATTGTTAAAATGTTTACAGCATTGGAAAGGACTATTATCAGCTTGATCCTTGATCTAGTTGAATCACTTTAAACATGTTTTATAAAGCACACTTTGTACTGATAACGTTTACTAATTTCATTCCAATTTTTTATCTTACTTTTCTAATTGAATAGGATTAATGTATATATGTTTTCAGAGGCTACACCACGCAATGACTTTTAACCCGCTGTAATCGATAAAGAAACTACCGCAAAGAGTATTGATTGCCATCGTAGTGTGAGATATGACCTGCCGTAACAGGATTACAATTAGCTTCCGTAATCTGCATCTCGTCTATTTCCGTGCAACGCTAAACGTTAACCACATTGCTATAAATGACTAACGGCGCTGTTTCGAAGTTCTCGTTAATATGCAACAAGGTTGAAAAAAGCGAGCATCGCTTTTAATGGAGTACTTGTATGATACTGCAAACCAAAAACGCGTGTCACACGGGCCACTTGACATATACGTGTTTTCACAAAAAGATCACTGCAGTTTTGTAGGTGTTTTGTAATGTCATGAGGGCTCGTGTATGTTGTGTTACCAACGTGCACAGTCTTTAAAAGACTACAGTTTTAAAATGTGAGTATTTAAGTTTTAAATCACATCGCTCGTTGACACAGCATAAAATAATTTCTAGCTTACAGCCTCAGCCCAAGATCTATTCTGCAACATCGTGAACTGGCCTTATTGATGCTCTAAATTTTCGCATTAAATAAATGACTAATTTCATTTCAAATTCTTGGTTATTTTTTAGAAATAATCTGAAACTCATTTTTAATACAAAAATTAGATTCCAGATCTTATACTTCTAATTGTAAAATTTTGAGAAAGCTCTCGTCATGTTTAATGAAATTTAACAGAATAAACTTGCATCTAGATCATATTAATGGTAAATCAAAATCAAGATTTGGTATTGAGTGCACATCTATTCGGGTAGGCTTTCAGTAAATAGGGAAATTTGACATAATTCACTATTCACTTACCTTAGCATCATTATATTTCATATATATTCATATAAATATCAATGACAACATTAAATGTTATGAAAAATCGACATTTTCCTATATTTCAGTAGCATTAAGTACTAGCTATTTGATAATAACCCAATAGCTTTCCTTAAGATGACAATATTCAACACAAAATGTATATCGTCTTTTTTCGTTCCAGAAATACATTGATTAAAAAGAGTGCATTATCATTTGGACTGATTGTGTGTGAGCATCCATGGCTGTAGTGAGCACAGATTTCAAACCCAGAGGTTGAGTGTAAGCCTTGGTTTGGAAGGGGCTGTTGTTCTGTGTATTAGTTACATAGAAGTTATTTTACTGTGGCAGAATCTAACAAATCAGTTCTGCAGAAATGACGAATAAATGAGAGAGACCTTACTTCGATCCCTCACCGGATAATTACACATAAGTAAAACTTATTAAATCTTAAGCATATTAACTGCATTTGGGTTATTTAAATCTAATAAATAAAATAAATATAATTTTTCATAAATTTAGATTTCCTAAGTCATCTCAAAGTCATAAACACATTCCCAAAATTACCAAATTTAATCAGGAATCCACTGAGGTATCTTCACAAAGTACAACAGAAAAAGAGTATGGAAATTTGGTACGTTACATTTACATGACTTTCCTTCCAAATCTTCAGCAAAATATTCTTACGAAAGTTTATTCTTCTATTTAATTCATGTTAATCGAGCTGAACTTTTGTGGAAATTAATATTTATTTGTATGTGTATAACAATAGGGGAATATAGGCTATATACTCGTATAATGATTGCTGCTGACCATATCCATAGGTATGTTGTGGCATACAAAGTGCAGTTTTCATTATTCACCACAAATATTGTACAGTCTGAGAACTCCAAGTGTTAATGGTTATAGATTTGTAAGGTCTCTCTTAAAAAGGACCTTCTTTTTGGATTCTGCAAACAAAATCATAAAAAATATATTTTAAAATTAATTTATACATAACTCATCATTATACTTTATGCATTCACAGTTTTTGCTTGCAAAGCAGTTATATCCATGTTCAAAGTCTTGTATAGCTTATTCTATAATGTTCTTTAGTAGACCATTTTTCAAGCATTTGTAGGTCATAAGATTATGGTTCTGTTTATCCTACAGCAGAATTTGTAAGGAAGGGATATTATATACTTTATTCCGGTATTTCTGAATTCCCTCCCCCCCCCCAAAAAAAAACAGGCTAGTGTTTTGGATAATCGATTTTAAAGAACAATTCCTGTAGCAACTGCTTTGATAGAAACTTATAAGCAATTCAAAGTGAGAATATACTAACATTTATTAATTCTGTTAGGATTATTATCTATTGAGTGTATTAAGTATCACGTTACTGGATATAATGTTTTGTGAATGAATTAAAATGTAACGACATGTTTATATTTAACATCCCATCTCTTGCTTTATTCGAAGCTTTAACAGGTATATTTCTGATGAAAGTGCAATACGGATTTTGAGTAGCTCCACCATTTTAACCTTCCCTCCGATATACACTGGGTAGAAAAATATCGCATTCAAACCAAACATTTGAGTTTGAGATTTCACAGCAATTATATGCTTTTTAGTTTTCTGAAAAACATCCAAGTATGTATGTGTGAGTGCTGTATGTGTGTGTCTCTCTCTTTGAATAAGCTCATAAAATAAGCTCATAAACGAAATATTCGACAAATATGTAACCTATTTGGTTAGGATCTTCCCCATATGCAACACAAGGATTTTCAAGATGATATCCTGACCCCAAACTATTATTTATATGGAAGAGTTTTCTGCATTTTCAATATTCTTAAAATCGTATAATTATTTTGATTAAAATATTAATACGCTTAAATATTTGCGTGAAAAGTATCCTTGAATTTTCACGGAGTTTAAAATCTCTCTTCTTTTTAAGGAAGTATTGCACAGTTTTGTTATCTGGTAGACTGTAACAGATAAATAATAAGTATTGCACAAATAATGCCGATGTCCTTAAAAAATGTTTATTCAAAAAGTTTCTGCGTCATCAGCCATTGTCAAGGTGTTATGGGTTTTAATTTCAGTGATGCTATAAATGTACAAGAGAAATTCTTCTATAAAACTTTATCTCAAGTGATGTAAACTAGACATAAAATAAGCTTTCATAAGAGTCATTATGGATACTACATTAAAATAAACAGTAGTAGATTGAGGAGTGGAGGATTTCCAATATGACTTAAATATCTGTGGCGGAATAAAAATCATACAAACAATATTTAATTTAATGGAAATATAGTAATGTTTAACTGAAAACGCTTGATTCTCTTTAGACTACAAGGGTACAGAGATTTAAAGCTTAAAACTGTTTCAAATTTGCCTCAATGAATAGCTACCCAGGAACGGCAAATATTTTAATCACCTTTTAAATTTTGCAACGAATACTATACTCGTACATGGTTCAGTAATCGTGTTGCTATAATATATAAAAGCAAACGCGTAGCAGTGTGTCGGATTATTTTTGCAGGGACACGATGTAATAATGGCGAACATGGCAGTGGGGCTTGGCGCAGCAATTAGGGATTTGCGGGCTACACGTTCGTTACATTGTCCCAAGGGCCACTGTGACACAGCCTTCGCAAACGTAGTATTTCAATTGCTGACCCCCTACCGATGTAATCTCTATTCACCCCTCTCATATTATGTTTATCAACCAGCTTTATTTAATACCAATCTCTTGTTTATGTTCATTGGTATTTTTCCTTTTTTCTCTCTATTTCCATGTCCAAATATTCCTCCCGGACACATTTTCCGGTACCTTGCGTCACGTCTCCTATGTTATTTTGTATCTGATGTTTTATGTATTTTAGTTGTTTGTTTTCCGTACCGGTCCAATTATGATTGGTTTTCGGGTAGATACCCAGATATACGATTATGAAATCCCCTGCATAAGGCTTCACTCGTAGTACGGCGATGAGGTATGTGACACAGTAACTGGCTTTCTTACAATAAAAATTCACTGTAGCGCGAATTATATGTTCCATCTCGGTATTACAGGTAAAGGTAAAATTACAAACTAACAGAGGGGCATCCGCAATCACTACTCAACACTATTCGGCTCTTTATGCTTCTACTGTGATTACTAAGAAGGAGGGATGAGGGAAGACATGCGAAGGAGTGATGACGACATATACAAAAATAGGATAGTTGAAAGTATTCAATGGCAACCAAGCTCATTTTAAGCCCCCAAACCTCAAAAGGACCCCGATGGGCGGCCCGCCCAACGGCACCTGGAGGCTCACGCAAACTGACCTGGAAGAAACCTCCACAGATCACTCCTCCACCGCCCAGCCTCAACACACCTAATACCATCATCCACTTCTATAGCCCTGAAGCAAATGACAATGGAAATGATAGAAAATGAACCTACCCCACATTCGTCTAATGAATTTAGGAAATCGCGAAAAGACCTTTGCGAGCCTCGGAAGATACCGCTTGCCTTTCGCTCGGTTCCAGTCTATTGTGTCTCACTCACAATTTCGATCTCGAGAACTTATTTTGAGAGAATAGGAAGCTTTAAGTAGCTTGGTATTTGGACGATTTCAAGAAAAAAATTAACAAAAAATAAAATAACGTATACATAGAAGGCACCTATAAACAGAGTTATCAAATTACACTGGACGACATTGCTTTTCGGTGAAGATAAATTACCGTTAGCCAGTAATGATAATAATCAGGAACATCTTAATATCTCGCCTTTGCTTAATATTCCTTGGATGCGACCACTGGAATCCAGGGTTGCCACATATTTATAGCTCAGATTTTGACCGGCATATTTTCCAGTATTTCAATATTGATAGTTTTACTTTATGGTATTAACATCTGTTGACGTAGAGGGTTTTGTTTCATTGGCGTGATCAGAGGTGACAAAATGTAAATGATAAAATTTAATAAAAATTTAAAGAATAAAACTGGTGCAGCCTTTCTTTTGAGTCTAGTTGCAGACTATGTACTGAATTTCATATCGGGAAAATTTTATTCGTAGCACCCACGGTATATTAATTGACGACTGAACACTAGTTTATGTATAAAGGTTATGCAGCACTGGCTTTGATACATGCGATATAGCAAACAACTTCTTCCACTGTTTATGGTGTGTACAGCCAATTACACGAAATGTGTCGATAATTTTGGTTTTCCTCTAGTGTTTTTCCTTATTTACAGTTGGGATAATTTGTTCATCATCAGTATTACACGCCACCTATGGGTGAGCTAATCTCTTATTGGTTTGATCTCAGCTCCAACATACAAGCATTAGTGTACAATGTTAGACTTAGCTGAGCGGCGAAATTTAAGAAATACATAAATATTCCACCTGAGTGGCCGGAAGGTATGTTTCGCAACGACGGTCCACACACCAGTCCCTGAATGAGCTGGTATTGATTTCACGTCAAATGTCTGGCATCTTAGCATTAACCTATGATCACAGGTTCATTTCAGACTTGGGATCAAAGGAAAAGGATAGAGTAAAGCAAACGGTATGTGGAGTGTTAGAACCCGGTAAAAGATGTGGCAGATGCAGTTTAGTATTTCCCTACCAATTCTGTCCTCATAAATCTTCCAGCAATCTTCTGCGCCATCCTACAGGTCACCTACCTACCGGTTTACACTTCACTATCTTCTTTTTTCTTCAGTTTTAAGCCTTTCATTCTTTCCATATATTGTTTCAATACTCTGTTATATTATTTCAATGTATCATTAACAATAAAAACCTCGATTTACATCAGTTTGTTGTTTTTTCAACATTTTTGATACGTTTTGTCATAATTTCGTTCAAGACCATCTGTAGCAGTTTTATCCTTCAATTGAAAAACCTATCCCTCTCACTTCCAATTATTTATTGCATTTATTCCTCTTATCATCTATCCTAAGCACTCCTATTACAATCATATATTGTCTCCTAACACAATCTAAGCCTTCCTCTTCTACTCACCTATTCTGCTCTCTTAAAATTTATTCTAAACTGCTGATAATCTATTTTATCATCTTTTGATCCAATTTGTCCCGATCTTCACCCCATTCTATGTGATTTGTGGATGTCTTCTACAAAATTTGGCATGTTGAGAGTGTTCAGCTTCTGTGCACGAATACTTCTGAAAACCTTTGTGACGTTCCAAGACACTTTTATGTTATATTACGAAACTCTGGTAGGTATTTTGGCCACTGTTGCTGTTTCATAAGAGTTTTTCAGTTTATTTTAAGTACATTGCAGGTAAATGAACTGGTTATGTAGCTCATTTTGCAGCATTTTCTAGAAGTTTCGAGGCATTTTGCCGTTATTTCAGGCGCTCTGATGATATTTACTGACTTTTTGATATGCTCAGTAGTTTCGTGTTGGTTTTTATATTTTGAAACGTATTGGCGTTTCCTTCCAGAACATTTAGGATACTGAGATAGATATTTTAACCATCGGCAGACGCATCCCTATCATTTTCAAGATTGTTTCAGAAATGTTGACGTGTTTTTAGCCCTAATTTGGGATTCACTTAAGGTATTTAAAACACGACTTTCAAACGTCACGTTTATCAAAGGACTTTTACCAGCCTTTTGGAACACAGGAGTGTGCCTTTTACATGCTCCCTTGCGAGCAGTTTTCTTAATGCTAGAGGTAATCATTTTTATAATATTGATTTACAGATTTTAAACGAAATGAAACTGTTTTTGCCACCATTTTACTATTCATCTACTAATTCCTTTGGTTTTTAAAGTATGTCACCCTGTTTTATATTTTTCAAATTACCACATTCTGCGTAGTCTTTAAGCACTCACCGAAACGTAATATAATGGAGCAAAACAATTTTGATAGGTAGTTTGTATCTTTTATTTCTTATTTCTTGTGATTCCTCATCTGTAAATGTTTTTCAGAATAACACAGCGTTTTATTCACAGTTTTTGAGTTAGAATCTACCACTACTTTTACTCTTGGTCTTACTAAGTATAGTAGAGCGATATCGAGTCGTTTCTTCCTTAAAGGCACTAGCAAAATAAACATCACATTGCAAATCTCATTATCCACCAAAATAACCGAAACTGACCTCTCAACACTTACTCTATCCTATCGCCACCTAGTTCCCGTCGTCTTGTCCCCTAAGCTAGTCTATATGGTTCCATAGTAAACCTAATCTAAGACTGTTTTGCTGTTTTACAGACTTTTTCGGGATATTTATAGTAATTCTGCTTCGTTTTCCAGTAGTTTGTGATCTGTTAGCATGATTTGATATATGCTTACAGTACTTTATACATTTTATTGCATTTTGATATATCTCTATCCTCTCACTAGATGATCCTCTAGCCATTGATATTCAAATATTTAATGTCAGCATTTTGCATTTTTAAAATGTTACATGTTGAATGCAATTTCCTGAGCATTTTGCATTCTTCCGTAGTAACTAGAGCACGAGTTCCACCCACTCTAACATCACATAACCAGAGCTAACTATGCGTTTCTTTAATATATTTTTAATTTTTCTTTAACTTTGATGTTATTTTTATTTCGTCCTCTCTCTTAGTGAGGTTCTTGAACTAGCACTAGAAGATGCTCCAAATGTTAATGCTGAAGTACCGGACAGTATTCATTAACATATTTTGCATGATTTCTAATACTCCAAGCTTTTATTTAGGTTTCTATAACGTTAACCAGGGTATACTTAGCTTAAGATTGCAAGGATAGGCACCTATCTTCTTTTATCTAGGTTTGACACCAGAATTAGAACTAAATCCTAGCTACAGATTAACTTTGTTTGCATACATGCTTTTATGAATATTGCCTATTGGTTTGCGCTACTGCTTACTTGCTAGCTTGCTTACGTACTTCTCTACTTTGCGTGCTTTCTTTTATGATGCAAGCCTACTTCTTTGCTCGCTTGTTTACTTGCACGTTTAGTTGTTTGTGTCCTATTTGTTTGCTTGCTTGCCTGATTACGCTATTGTTCGTGCGATTGTGTTGGCCTAAGTGACTCAGTTATTTAGGCGCTGGCCTGCTGATCGAGGGTTCGGATCCTGCCAAAACTGATGGTTCTGAATTGTCTTAAAGGCTACAGTAGATTTGCTGACCCTCCGCAAGAACTCTTGGGGAGGAATCCCAACAAACCGCGATGTTAATTGGATTCTGGTGATTCATTTTATTTTTCCGCCTTTGCTTAGCTGTGGATTTGCTTCTTTGCGCGTTTACTTCTTTTCTGTTTTACATCATACAGAACTATTTTTAGACGTGTCGTATGACGTGATGTTGCACAGTAATTTATGGTCTAGTCCACCTGTTCATTTGTAAGAAAAATGGGTGTGAGGTTAGTCATCTGTCATCTAACCCACTAGTTTTATCAGCAATCTGCTGGTGAAATCAGAGACCTTTACTGCTTTGATTGCTTGCTTACTCGTGTACTTGCGTCTTAACTTCCTTGCTACCTCGCTTTCTTTTCTCCTGAAGTGGGTGTCCGGGGTTCAGAGCTCTGTCAAGCGACAGACAAGTATGTAATCAGATTGAAGAACTTGGATCGATAAATGGGCCCATATCGTGGTATCAGAGTAAAATACGTGAAAAGAAGGTTAAATCGATTATTGCTTGCAAATGAGCATTTTCTGTAATATTCCGTATTGGATATCTCATCCAAATACAATAATGTTTTACCTTTTAAGTGCAGCAATTACAGATCAGAGCTAAGCAAGTCGTTTTATTCAAGATACCTACAAGTGGGTCATCAATGTCGTTTTGTTGATTTTAAAAATAGAAAAGGGACAGAAATAAAATAGATGGTAAGCTAAGGAGGCCAAGCAACTAAGAACATATGTCTGGACTAACAGCGTAAACGCACATATCTATGAAAGGATTTTGTGACGGTTATTTCATGGTTTTTAAATTTTAAGAATTTGTTTTGAATTGTTCTGAAAAAAGTGTTTTGTACAAAATAGAAAATGTTAAATTGAGTAGGCCACGGAATGATACAACGCAAGTTAAATGTTGCATAATATTATTGCTATTTGTAATTACAATAATGCAATTACGTAAAATGGTGACGTGAACCAATAAGAGAGAAGTAATTTAGTTGTTCTAGAAACATCGTCTGCAGAGAACCCAGAATAATTAGATAGCTTAGCGACACTTTGCAAACAATGGTCTTGTGAGAAAGACGTATTTTTGTGTCGTTCTGCGGAAACGTTTATTATGCGCTTCAAATGGGTAGAGTTCTGGAGTCCAGC
This sequence comes from Mantis religiosa, assembly GCA_030765055.1. Taxonomy (NCBI): domain Eukaryota; kingdom Metazoa; phylum Arthropoda; class Insecta; order Mantodea; family Mantidae; genus Mantis; species Mantis religiosa. The sequence continues at coordinate 315,362,238 of CM060950.1, forward strand.
TAATCAGATGCCGTATCACACTCAGCATTGCCAGCTTGTTACCCCACTCCTTTTATATTTCTCTCTCTCTCTCTCTCTCTCTCTCTCTCTCTCTCTCTCTCTCTCTCTCTCTCTCTCTCTCTCTCTCTCTCGCACACTCATAAAACATGCACGTCTGCTTGGCGCTAGATGTAACGGTAAGCGAATTATATTTTACAAACTTTTACAATGATGCAGTTGCCATAATCAAAATTGGAAAACGCATTTTCACAAATTATGTAAATGTTTAAATACTATAACTATGATTATAGTTTATGAATTACCTGCTTTTCTAATCCAAATACGGGACAAACTTGTTTTACCTACACCACACGATTCAGCAGTAAGCCGTTGAGCACTTTTGAAATCGAGCTGACTTCTATATTCCTCATTGCCCAATTTTTTAAAGAACCTGTACACCTTTAAAACAATACTTCGAGCCTGACTTCACAATAACTGTGTTTTTGACTCGCCACTAAATTCACCGCAAGAAGCCATTGCACTATTTAAGTCCTACTCTAGTGTTGTGTAAAGAACAATTGAATGATATTGATCTGAACTCTCCAGAGTAAATAAACACTTCTTATCCAGCATGCATTCATAAGCATAAGCATACAGCATTCCACAGGCTAACAGGAAATGAAGTGTTTGTTCTTTCTCGAATTTAACAGCGTGACTTATTCACAGTAATTATTTTATCACGTCATGCAGTAGTTTAAATTTCAGTTCTAAGTAATGAAAAGTATGTGTACATACATGCACCCCAACTACTTTGAACTCTCTAGAGTAAATAGAGATTACGAACCATTCATAAACAAAGATATAATGTGACCAGACACGTTCTGCCAGGGCAACAGGAAATTTATTGTTTCCTTTCGCTCGAATTGGCTTATTCAAAGTAATTCTTTTATCACGTCATGTGAAACATTTACGTTTCAGTTCTGAGTAATTACAAATATACGTACACGCATACATGCCAATCAATAATGATATTCATGCAGTGGTTGCGTCGTGATTTACTGCTATAATACAGGTAATAGTGATTTATTTATTTGTATTAGAAAAACTATTTGAGCTAAAAATATGGGGTTTTCATGGTTATGTTAGATACATCACTCTCTACCTTTGGCGAAATCTGAATTTTTATCTTAGCGCGAATAGTATTTCTTACAGACTGATTAGGTTGGCGCTCCTCACACACCAGTTAGCGGGAATGCAATACGACAACACTGCAGGACTCCGATTGGTTGCTCGCCTAGTAGCGCTCAAGGACAAACACCTTCCCATTTGAAACAGACAATAGTTGTGCATGCATTTGTGTTACACTAGTGCCGTGTGCCAGAGTTATAAAGTTCATCGATGCAACAACAATTGTTTGTGAAAGTACAGCATCCACGTTATTTAAAATTGTAGCAGAATTTACTACTTGTTTTGTGGAATAAATCCCACAATATTCAAAAGAGAATAATTGTTGTTTATTTTCCAACAATTGCAGTATAAAATACCTTTATTCCCAGACTGCAAACAGAGGTAAGACTCATTGCTCCGCAGCTCCGAGGCACCTACAAGATTTTTACCAGATCGTCACCAAAGGTGAGAAAATAATCAGCATCTTACAACAAAAACCGGGTTGCAAAGTGATCGCCACAACGCTAGGCTTCTAGATCGTCAGTCATCACGCCATTTGCGACAAACATACTGTGTCAATTTCCACTATCAGTAAAGTCCACTTTTTCCATTAATCAACAGTAAGATGACAGAGGAAGGTAACTACCGCCACTGCAACTACTGTATTATTTGTATTACCGGATCTACAGGTAACGTTTGTAATACGGTCTAGTTCTTAAATCAACTAATTGTGGGCATCACATGCGACTTTAAGCCTAGTAAATCCGTCTCCTGGATAAATTAAGTCCTGTAAAAATTTTAGAGTAAATACGTGTATGAACTAAAATATTTTACATAGTTTAAATTAGTAAGTAGAGGTGTTTCGACGGAACCTGGCTATTTTCTGTGGTATTGAGAATGCATCCACGGATTGATTGACAGTTATTGCAGATGGAAACATCTGGAGGCTCGATCAAGGATCAGTTTCAGAAATCAACAGGTTAAGAACCAGTTGTGTGATCATCATATCAAATGGATGTTCCTAAAATAAACCCTCCTAGGTACCCCAAGAAACCGCACAAACTCCTTGAAGACGACGGTAGAAATCAAACACTTAACCGCATACAACGTAAGGAATATGTTATGCGGTTAGAGCTCCGTTTCATGTTACATAAACTCAGCTGTCTACAATGTATGCCATGTCTTCTAGAACCAGCTATACATTTTTCCGCTTCAACTTAATAAAGGAATCCAGATAACAAGATGTCTTGTCATTAGCAGAATTGTTATCGAACCTTTTTATTTACCCGTGTATCCATAACAGAGGAACTATTGAATGACTCAAATGGGTATTAATGAATACATTAAAATACTGCGAATCCAAAAGCATTACCTATTAAATATCTTCAAGGGCCAGTCACGTCCACGTGAAACTGTCCGTCTGGCAAAATACAACCGAAATGCAATATGTTATACATAACTAAAAGCTTACGTTTAAGGCAAAATGTAAATCCAAGTGCCACAAAATATTAAATTTACCATAAATCATAAAATTGCAAAGCTAAATATCCAAAACATTTAAGGTGGTTTAGAATAACGACTGAAAGTTGCAGAACCCTTTTTGCTTATAATGGTACCGAGTCATGAACTTTTATAACGTAAGGTCATAATGCTGATGATAAGGAATATCGCCATAAAAGGCTGTAGATATGAAACTGATATACTGCACAAAAATTCGCTACATTCTGTCGAACACATTTCTGTAGATATATTTGAAAAATATTTGTTTATTTTTAATTAAAAAGAAAGAGCAGCAGCATACTATTAATTTTTAAATTAGGTTTCTTTTAAACTACAACGCCTTTCTCTAGAGCAAGAGCTATACACATTCAATAGAGAAACAAAATATCTATAGCGAAATTTTCATTACTAAACGATAACGAAGTGTAGAAAGCTTAATTTGTAGTAGTAGTAGTAGTAGTAGTAGTAGTAGTAGTAGTAGTAGTAGTAGTAGTAGCAGTAGTAGTAGTAGTAGTAGTAGTAGTAGTAGTAGTAGCAGTAGTAGTAGGAGGAGGAGGAGGAGGAGGAGGAGGAGGAGGAGGGAACGCGGCAGGTCAACCAGACTGGATTTATTGTACGTATGCCCCAAGTGGGGATACCCGAGAGGGAGGATGTGGTGAGAGGAGACAGAGGGCGGCCGACCCCAAGGAGTCACTTCAGTACAGAGGGGTAGGTCCCTACACTTTACCAGATAGAATCTCTCAGGCGGTGGGCTTAGGACAATCGTCATTCCACCTACCATGGCTCCGAAACAGTCACGAAGCCGGTTTGGAGATGTCGCCGGTAGTCCGAGGTTCTCTACCACCTGTCCCATAGTAGCCAGATGTCTGCGGTCATTCCCTAGATTTTGGAAGCGGTACATCATGAGGGGGATTGGATTATCAGTGCACAAAAAATGGTAAAACTTAAAGTGAACAGGCATCCCAACGGTGAAACCATTGGTCCTTGCGCCAATCCGAAGAGGTCTCGAGTGTACCCACAGAAAGTTACAGTTTGCCAAAGTAAAGAAAGTCCCAGGCGAATGAGGCGCAGGGGGAACACATGGTGCCAATACCCTCCCTGGTAGTTGTTTATGACATTGGGCTCAGTTTAGTTACAACCCATTCAAAATAACTCTGACGCCTTCTACTTTTGTTAGTAAACCTTCTCAATTTTAGTATACTTAGTGAAATTATTTTGTGTAGGGCGCATGTTTTTTTAATGGTTCTATTCCTTGCGTAACATGCGTTCTCTGTCACGCACATTCATTGTGGTTGTCGCAGTGTTTTGAAACGGATAAGGGTAGCACGTTCTTGTCAGGGACTTTCTTTTCGTTGTCGAACAGTAGATCTAACTTTTCACTGAATAGATAGATAAAGGAATTTCCCCATTCAGTTCTTCGGCACCTAAATTGGAATTTGGGGCAGTTGTAGGGCTTACTTAGTAGAATTACGCTTTTGCACGGTTTAAGGACATATGCCAACGCCGACGTCCTCTTGGAATAGGCGGGCTGTCTTTGGGTGGGGCTTAGGATTCCTTAATTAAAACGTATTCAGGTTGATAGAGTCGACATTAAAAATGCAATGCCATGGCCGAGATTTGAACCACTGATCTCCTGGTTTCCGTCCAGTCGCTGTAACCCATTGAGCTACCATGGTCAACGTGCCGTCCTGACATATTTTCCAATTGACTCATATTTCCCCGGTGGACCACTAGGGGCTCTCGCATCCGAGATACACCGCTTGTGGCGACTTACTATTGTAAGTACTTGAGTCCCAGGCTTCATCATTTTAACTCTTATTATTTAAGTTAATTCATGGAAATTAATCATTTCTTCACACTACCCGTATACAGGCTAAGGTATTGGATTGATAGATTCGACATGAAAAGTGCAATGCATTATATACGGCTATTGTGAAGAAATGATTAATTTCCATTAATTAACTTAAATACGTATTCAGGTGCTTATATGCACATATTTTTATAATTTCCTGCCTCCTTACATTAGTATAACTAAGTGCATCTAAGAAGATTGTCGTTGTGAAGGATCCCCATGGATTGTATAGTCTATGCCTATGCTTTCAAGAGGTAAAATAAGCTGGAGCAATAAAAAATATTCTTGTACATTTATAGCTGTTTCTAAATTAAGTTTTCCTGTCTTCTCTTCTTCTTATTTGCCTTCTTCTACAATCTGCGTCATGGGATTAGGCCCTGGAGCGTTTCCACATTAAGAAAACCAGTCTTGTGTTCTACCTATGGCTATCCAACATTTCGCCTAGTATAATTTTTCTAATTAAGATAATTTATATAATTCCATTTATGTGGATTGGATTATTAAATGATCATTTTCCAAAGATTACCTTAAATTAACCAATTACCTTAACCAAAGATTAATTTAAGATATTAAAATTTCTACTGTATTCGCTTCTCTTTCTTCTGCACAGAATAACTGAAAAATTCCAAGATACTTGAACGTTTCTCTACTAGGAAATCGTTCTTCATTTATTTCAGTCTGTTTTCCCATTTTTTATATCATGACCATGCAAAGAGAACGTATTGTATGCCACACTATAAGGCCGTTGACATTAGAATTCGTTACCATGTTCAGGATATAAAAATCGAATGACTTTCTACTTGATAATTTAAAGCAATAGGAGAGAATGTACCGGAAATGCTTAGCAACAGAACAATTATTTGACATAAGCTGTGAGCTTTAACAAGATATGTACTTTTGAACAGTAACATTTTGCTTATATTTTACTTTTCACCACATATGCAAAAGTCATTAAGAATATAAAGGTCTTTAAGAAGCTTTTCCCAGAAAGTTCACTACATTCATTTCTTTTTTCAGGAAAACATACCTAAAAATTTGATGAGTCCATTCACAGATTTTCTCTGATTTTGTAAAAGCTATTCTTATGAACGTTTTACCTCTACCTCATGTTATTCGAAATTTACATTTGTAGACATTGCTTTGTTGCTAATTTTCTTGGTGTAAGGGAATAAGGGAACACAATAAGCTTTAATGATAGTGAATTGATTCTTATGCAATGGCTTTGAAATATTGTCTCTTTGTAAAACTAGGAAATTCAAACTTGAACAACGGTTTCCCGTTAAATATCGGGTGATTCAGATAAATACAAGAAATATCTCCTAAATTGTTTCCTATGCGCATTCGCAAGTGCACTCCCTCACATATTCATACACAAACACACAAAAAAGAAAATGCATCACACATAAATTGTGTGTTTTGTAGGGATCTACATTTGTAAGCCTTTCCCCATCTCTTATGGTTTCGGAGTTACGCCAAAGTCATCCGGAATGAAAAGGACATCTGAGAATACTCCCGGAAAAGAAATATATATATAAATAATTTGCCATGAAAATCTTTTAAAAATATTGCATTTTAATCAAAATCGTTGCAGCCATTTTTGAGAAAATAAAATTATTGAGAAATGTTACAACAGAGGTAGTCTGGGGGTGTGTTTTCTTAAATACCTTCATGTCACAACACTGGAAGATGCTCAACTTAAATCCGTATGCGTACTCCACTAGCTTTTCAGTTTTGATTCATACTGTACACACACAGGCATACACACATACAACACAAAGGGACACTCATACACAAAAATTAGATAAACATTGAATAGCGACTTACCTTTTGTGAAATGTGTAAGAGCCATGCAGAATCATTCAGAATGAAGACAATTTCTGAGAACTTTTCCATAAAATTCAACACACACGTTTCATTTTCCATGAAGTGGTTTTAAGCATGTGGTACTTTAATAATAATCTTCAGAGTCAATTTGAAAAAAATAAAAGTGTTCGGAAAGTTATCATATATACAGTAGTCTGGGGGTGGGAATTCCCCTTGAAAGTCTTCGTGTTGTATTCTTGGAGGACGCTAAACCTAAACAGCAAGTGTGCTTTTTACCCGATATACATGGGACTTTTCCAAAACTGTTTTTATTTTTAGAATCAGATGATCCCAAAAAATGTGTTTTTAATGTTATCCCAATATCTATTTTTTATTTGAGAGAGAGAGAAAGAGGAACTGCACTACTCTTCTACTTCCTATACCCAGTAAAACTAGTGAAGACTGAATGAAATGAACAGAATGTTAGAGAGTTTGGGAAAGGGGATGGAGGATAAAACTAACAATTTTTACAATAATAAACTGCTTGAGACTTATTTGTAGAATGTATTTGAATAAAACGAAAATTTGCCTCCACCGCACTGAGGTTTCAGAGAAACAATTTTCCCGAAATAATGCTCTGAAATGTATACTACTGCGCTCCTAAGCTATTTCGATTGGTTTGGTCTAAGTCGAGTAGTACATGCTTCCCAACAACCAAGGTATGGGATAAACTTGGCTGGTTATTGGTGCTCACCCGGACTTGGGAAACACCCCAAGAAACTCCGGTATTACACTGGATACATAGTGGCTGATGTGCTAGATCACTGGCAGCCGTTACCAACATTGTTTGGTAGTTATGCCATAACGTTTGGCAAGCGTAGGAGACACTACGTAATGGCCGGGTGGCACTTCAGATTGTCACGTAATGCTCTACTGCAAAACTCCACGAAGAGTAAAATCATTTCCCTTCCATGGTAAAGAAGTTGGGGCTTCTCTTACTGGCAGTCCTCGGAGTGTGTATGTTGTAACGTATGACCTAAACACACTTATTTAGAGTTGGTACATTTGAATATTGAAGAAAAAGTACAATAATTAACAGGTTTCCTTAAGAGAGAGGAGTTACACAACTATTTAAAATACTGAAGTACTAATATATACAGTAGGGATGGATGCGTGAAAACCTTAACAATAATTATCATAGAATTTGTAATGGACCATTTTAACAAGCAGCTAGGACTTTCTTAATAGCTGGCGGTTCATTGTCCAAGTAAAGCTAATACACTTTGAAGCAATGTGCTTCTTGCAGTTATTACTGTTTGCCACAGCAAAGAAAGTCCCCGGGAAATGAGACGCAGGGGGTTGGAGAAGGTTCCATCACCCTGCCTCGACATCTTTATGGCGCTAAGGTCGGTTCAGTTACAGACCATTCAAAAAAATTCTGACGTCTTCTACTTTTGTGAATGAATCTTCTCGGTTTTAGTGTACTGAGTGAATTGGGCACATGTTTTTAACGGTTCTACTCCTTGCGTAGCATGCGTTCTCTGTCACACACATTCACTGTACTTGTCACACTGTGTAAGGGTGGCACATTTCTCTTAAGGACCTTCTTTACGTTGGCGAACGGTAGATCCTGAGTCAAGCAGTGTTTTGTATTTTATTTGATCTGAAGGTGATAGCACTGTTCCTGAACTAACATACAGTATACATATAAGAATGATAATAATAAATAATAAAGAAAAGACAAGATACGCCTAACATAATAATTTGAACCAAATATATAGAAAATTTCTTTTTAAAATCAATAATGTAAAGGTAAGCAATGTAATATTATTAATAAATATTAATATGCATGTGTGCTTATAAATGGAATGTAACTAAACGACACTAAATTATTTTGATATAGAACCACAATGCTACATTTTTGGGCGATGCATACCTAGAAACATACTTTTGCTTATGTCTATTTCCCTTCCAAGTTACTATCTAACTGTAAAATCGGGTATTACGCCATTAATTATTATTAAAATTGTATATATTATGTGATATGATATATGTTATTGAGGATTCAACATGATCAACCGCATTTGAGGATTGATCATTTAAATAAATCTTATATAGAGAAAATGAGGAGATTTTTTTTTTTTTTTTTTTTTTTTTTTTTTTTTTTTTTTTTTTGCTTAAAACACAATCACATTTTTTGTATAAAAATTTAACGTTTTCTGCAACTTGGATTGCGCACAGAGAAATCGACTCACAAATTTGCAGTAATTTAACAAACCTAATTGTCAGGCTCTTACTTAAAAAATTCTGGCTTTCAGGTTATAAATAAGACTGCCAGGGAGTAAGTCTGAGTGGGGAGGTCCGAGGCTACAGGACCTCTGATTTCATATCGTTACCAGCTATAATCAAAAAAGCCTCTGTGTACACTGCCGCACTGTATAAAGTGGCACTAACTCATGTAGCGACAATGACTTCCCTTTTTGTATTTTATGTCCTGATTATTAATAACATGGTAGGAACTATAGAGAACAGCTTTTCCCTTTCTTTAACACGTACGTATATTGGGCGAAGCTAAAAAATTAGGAAGATTTTACAGTAAATATCTATTGGAACCCCTGGATTAAACAACTAAACATGTAATTGTGCACAAATGTGCATTAGTGTTTGATTGACCCTGTCCCAGCTTTGATATAGGAGTTCACTCTTGGACATGATATCCAGAACACAGATTTTTACACTTTTCAAAAAACTTTTAACTAGAGCTGTGGAATCGTTTGTTGGTGCACCACAGGTGCATGGAACCTAGGTCATTAGGTGCCTGAGGTCGTAATTTGTCGCCTTGTATTCTTCCGTCCTCGTGGCGTCGGATGAGTAGCATTCGGAACGTGGAGTTTTTCTTTTCCTCCACTATTTGTCGTACTTGTTCTTAGGCTCTGGCATTCGTGGGAGCAGATCCATTCTTACGTGTTCTTTTCAATAGCTCGTAGGTCAGTTTTGATGGCACCGTCTTCCCGATTTATAGGGTACGTTTCACGTATCTTGATTTTACCCCTTCTAGTGTGATCTAGTCCCATGTACCGAGGGGCTGCGCCGTGGCTCAGTGGTTAGACCGCTTGGCTCTCACCAAGGCGGCCCGGGTTCGATCCCAGGCGACCGTAAAGTGAGATTTGTGGTGGACAACACGGCGCTGGGGCTCGTTTTCTCCGGGATCTCTGGTTTCCCCTGCAATCTCATTCCACTGGTGCTCCATCTTCATCTCATGTATCATCAATGTCACCGCCTGCGGTGTCGTATGTAGTAAAGAGGGCGTTAAAGACTACACATTTCATTTTCATGTACCGAGGGCATTCCATGTTTATTTATGCCTTTGTTACTACTTGTGCTGAGGTTCTTTTGAAGAGGGAAATTCCAGTTTTGATTCGCATTTGTCAGCGTTGTATTTTGAAATTACCTTCACCGCCAATATTAATCAATTTGAAGGTACTATTTTAGGAATATAGAACTATTAGCTATTCTAATAATTTTCTGTGGCTCTTTCTAGCGTGTGGGTTGTAAGGGACGTTAGAGTTTTCTGCAGAGAGACGCCGAGGTATTTGAGTTTCTGCACTAATTCTATCGGCTTTCCCTGTAATGATAACGTGTCCTGTGAGACGTGTCGGCCTCCCTTTCTGAATTTCATTTTTCCTAGGCTTTGTCGCTCTCCCATATCAGCTGCCTTATTGACATATCGTCGGCCTGCATTATCATCAATATGTTCAGACTCTATGATGTCTGGGGGAATTACATTCTGGACTGATCGGGTCGCCCTATAGAACCCCATTTGTCTGTTATCCTTCTGGGCAGCGTGACTTCATTAATAATTTTAATGTGGTTTATCTCAATATTTCTGATATTATTTTTAGTGGATGCCTGTCTCCGATCATGAGCCGACATTATGCATTTCATTTCGAAGGCTTTGCTAATGGCCGCGCCGTGGCCCAGGTGTTTGACCACTAGGCTCTCACCAAAGAGTCCTAGGTTAGATCCCAGGTGACCAAATATGAGCTTTGTGGTGGATAAAAAGGCGTAGCGGCGGGTATGTTCCAGGTGCTCCGGTTTCTCTCGCCATTTTATTCCACAGGAGCTCCATCTTCATTTCACGTTTCATCAGTGTCACCGCCTGCGGTGCCAAATGTAAAATGAGCAGGCGTTAAAAACTACAAAATATATATATGTGACCGATGAACGTGATTTAGTAAACATTCTTTTAGTGTTTTATTGTGTCTTGGATTTCATCTATGAGATATTCTATTGCCTATAGGGTGCTTTTCCGTTTTCTGAATCCGAATTGATTTCTTGGGATATTTTCTTCTACGCCTTCAACAATTTTTGGTTTTGATTTTATATACTCTAAAGTTTGAACTTTCGAGGGCAACTTCCCTACATGAGTTAGGGCTATCTGTTTTCCCTGTTCCCCTATAGATTATTTTTTTGTTGCCCTCTCCAGGATTCTGGGATTTTTCTTTTAGATAGGCGTTTGTCATACAATTCCCTCCAGCAGTTTTGCACCGGGCGTTGTGCGTTTGTTCCATCTGACCCCGATGCCTTGTTTCCTTTTGTTGCATTTATTAAGTCTCTTATTGCGTGGTTTGTTATGGCGTTGATGGGGGTTACTGGTTTTTCCTTATTGGCTTCGTGTGGCACCTTCGTGCCTTGGTGGTTGGGGATTTTTGTGAAGAGGTTTTCCCAAATTTCCATGGGGTGGTCTTTCGTCGCTGAGGACTAAGTCTCTTTAATCAGTTGAAGGGGTTTTGTTTTGTGTTTTCTGCTGGCATATATGCTTCTTTTTATGCAGCTCACTTTCTTTCTTTTCAGTAGTTGCTGTATAATTTTCTGGTCTTGGGATACGTTGAGGTCTTGTTCTGTCCTGCCGTTTAGGGTTGGTGCAGGGCTGCTTATGTTCTTTACCTCATTTTGAAGCATTCCTCATCGAACCAAGTTTGTACTTTCCTTTATGGTTTTTGGGTTCTCCGGGATTGAGAAATTTCCGTTTCTCCGTCAGCTTCTCTTTGTATGAGATTATGCTGAATTAGGTTGTTTGCTTCTGCGATTTGCTGTTTTTTAGCATATTTAACTTTTTCAATTGTCTGCGTGTTTCAGAGGGTTCTTTGTTCCCACCTGGTGGATTTCTATTGTTGTGGCTATTGGAATGTACTTTCTAATCGATGCTAACTCCGCTGTCTATAGTCCTTCGTGGCTAATGCGTTGATCCCTTTGCTTCTGGTCAGTATCATTATTGTATCTGTTTTGACCTTCGGTTTATCTATCCTTGCATTGAACTCTCCTGCGAAGATTGTTGTTCTGGCTTTGGTTTTCTAAGTGGTTATTCCCAGTATTTTTACAACCGCATCTTCTGAATTCTCTAGTCTGTGGATTTATGCATATATCTGCTATCTATAAATTAATGCTTTTTCTTCTCTGAATTCTTCCTCTAACTGACCTCTGTTCGTTTTGTAAAGATTAGGATTCATTCGCCTGGTTTTCCTGCGGTGTATTTCGTGGAATACAGACTATCCTTTTATCTAATGTTCTTCTGTTATGAACGTTTCTGAGAACATTTTACCATATTTGTTTATCGATTTTGTGTGGTGAAGAACTGTGCACTGCTTATGCCGGCAATGTTTCATAATAGGGTATTCGTAGCTTCATTAGAACTCCACTCTGCTGTCCACGTTGTGGCTTCAAAATGTTAACTTCTATTGATTATGCTCTTACGCCAGAAGGGTGAGGTTTGCATGTCTTCTAGGTATTTAAATAGGAATCCTGTATTCAGTGCATCTTCTACTACTGTATTAGCCTCTTCACATTCTATGGTACCGGCTATGTTGTTTCTTTATTGGCTGTTTGTGATGCTGCTTATAGTGGTATTTTGTTTGAGTCTTCCTATGTAGAGCCACCTCATCCTATCAGCTGCTTTAATTTCACATCCTTCCCTGGGTCCAGTGATTGTGTCTCATTGATGTCGATCATTTGCTCCATTTTGGTGTCCATTGTTTCCGTGTTTTTGTCTATCGGGTTGGCACCACTGCTGATAGGCTCCTTGCGGTTTACATTCACTGATGCAAATTTAGCTAGCTGTATGGCCGAGTCTTGTATTTGCTTGCTTGGCCTAATCTAAAAAAGCAAGAAATAGTCTCTGTGTATCGGTTCTTGTGTTCGCGCATGTTGTGTGTATGTGTGTGTGTGTGTGTGTGTGTGTGTGTGTGTGTGTGTGTGTGTGTGTGTGTGTGTGTGTGTGTGTGTGTGTGTGTGTGTGTGTGTGTGTGTGTGTGTTACATGTCTGCGTGTGCGTGAGAGAGACAACAACATATCTCAAAAGCAATCTCGACAAAACATCAAACATGTTATTTACAAGTAAAGACACTCTTTTTGACGGCCATGTTTTGTTATTTTTAGTTTTCCTAACAATGTCTCTAACAATCTCGATTGATACACCATATTGCGACTTTGTAGGTTCGTAGAATTAAAATTCCAAGTTTCAGAAATTTAAACTTTATCTATTTGCTTAGAAATACACTTCCTACACCAGCAGAATTATGTTACACACACAATTACAATCTTCCAGTTCGTCTGCCGCAGGTTCACCTGCACTCACTATCTCAGCTCCTTGCCGTAAACTGACTGGCCTCTAACAGTGAGTCGCTTTTATTCACCAATCGTTGGTTCTGGAAGTTTCCCGAATACTGACGAAGCATCACGGTCTTTCACGATGGAGGGAGAATTGTCTTGACCATCTTCGTCTCTTTCTCCCTCTCTCCCACTCCCTCAGCGAGTGCCAACCAGCCACATGTGTATGCGTGGCTTAAACACCATCTGTCTCTTTCCCTTCCTGCCATCTGCTTTGGCTAGTCGTAAATAATGTCTCGCGACAATATGTTCAAGGTATTTATGTGCCAACATTTACATATTAAACTTTCTGCATAACTCTAAAGTTCTTTTCATTCTGGGGTCATTTCAGTATTCGGTCCATGTTCTGTGAAAAAGTTCAATGTATTTCGAACATTGAGTAATTTGAAGTGATAATTAAGAACATCAATATTAACTGAAACTGGCATTGTTTTGTGTAAAACTGTGAAGTTTTGGTTGGAGTGGATAATGTAGATCTTAACACACTTTTGTAGAACACGAGGCTTCACCCATCATTACTCTCTTGATTTTTTCTGTAGGGTAGGTATATGAATCCCTATTATTCACTCAAAATTTAGTGCTTTATATTTCAACCAGAATAGAGAAGTTTTAGAAAGAGAAAAAACACAGAAAAAGGACGTTCATTGGTGTGAGTCTCTATAGGTATGTCTGTGTGAATTACATATTGCTAATTAACTCATTGCTAATGTTGTAGTAGATGCGAGGGATATAAGAATAACGTGGGCTTCACAGATAGTAAAATCATTTAAGAGTTAGTAACTATGTGACAGAAATGAAATCCCGTTTTCTTAGCATGGTCAAGAGATGAAGAAGTGGTTAACGACTTCAATTTGAGAAAAGTGTAACTATCGGAAAATCTCCGAAATTACACACTCCACAAAACCCATGGCAAAAATTGTCGTTTAAAGAGATCTACATTTCTTGTGTTGTAAGATTCCATCTAACTCTTACGGATTAAATAATCGAAGAGGTGTTTTTGAGAACATACCTAGAAAATTTATGATAAACATTTCATTGTCATTGAAATGTTTTAAATAGGTTGTTTAATCAAACTTGTTAAATCTGTTCAATTACTCATTTTTAATAAAAATCTTTAGAGCAATTTTTGAGAAAATCGTATTGTTGAAAAATGCCCTATGGAAGTGGTAGTCTTGGGTGGAGAAAATCCCGGATTTTTGGGGTGAAATTTAATATCCTCTCTACCAGCTATGTGGTAGAGAAAGCTCAAAGCTATCGTAGTAATAGTTTACTGAACTTTGGTTAAAGGATATTATGTGAATATAACACAAAATACATTGCAGACTCATGGGGACCTCAAAACAATTATTCCCAAGAAAATCGGCTCCGACTTTTGACGTGCAGTGCATACATTAACTATCTACTAGGTATTATGCCGCTGCATTCACGTAACTCTCTCTACCCTTATGCAAACCTTTCATATAAACATTTAATCATAATATTACCTCATTGCAAATTTTTTGTTAGTAAAATAGCGTATGAGAACAGTAGTGTTTTCGGGGATAATCATCTCATTAAAGAGATAGTCACTATAAAATAACTTTGATTTTTTTTAATTTTAACTTGTTTATAGTCGCTTTAACTCTGAAAGTCATATAGCGACTTTACAACATTTAGAACATTTTAAATAATATCTGTTGCACAACAAAGTATACAGAGTTATTGAACACAATATAAAACAGTGCAAGGAGAAAATTAATGATTTTAACATTACAACTGAGTGAACCTTATATATGATTATACATATTTGTCCATATTTGTCTTTTTAAGGAAATATACTAGCTTCATATATATTGGAAATGATCTGAGTGCTTCTTGGAGATCATTGGGTATCTGGTAGTGCTACCAAAATTTTCAAAAAAGCTTCCTGTGAAGCATTACCTGTAATGGAGGACCTCACTGAAAAGTTTGGTGTCTCATTCTTAAAGGGAGGGGGGAACAAAATACCAAATTGATTTTCTAACGACCTTCACTTTATAAGTTATACATTTCAGTCACACACACACACACACACACACACACACACACACACACACACACACACACAAATACACACACAAACACACACACACACACACACACACACACACACACACACACACACACACAAAGAACGGATCGTTGTGTAAAAGTGTTCTTTAAGATTCCGAGGGTCCCAAAATATATGCAAGTGTCCAGTGAAATTTCAACACACAATTTTTAGGTGGAATGCAATACTACCGCAATTTTTACACTTAGGAAAATAAAACAAGGAAAAAAATACAGCTCTCTGTGTACACCTTTTGTGTGTTCGCGTGTATGTGTATCTGAAAAGTGTATAGTTTAGAAACGAAATATGGAACAAATACCAACAATATAGATAAAGTAATACAATTCTAAAACTCATTAAACTCGGACATTAAATTAATTATTAATGTATGAAATGGTCAAATATGAGTATTTCCCAAAAATTTTAAAGCACAAATCTATATCAAATCAATTCGTTTTTAGCGTTAACCATTATCTAGATATTTCTAGTTTTCTTTTCTTTTCTGACTTGCATATACTAATTGTCACTAGCTACAAATGGGAGGAATATTATACTCCATCCAACATTTTACACCGACATTTTACGGGAAATGCAGTTTTTAGGCTCCTTGAACTCAAAAAAGTAAGCTAATTTACAAAAGTTCTGTGTTTGTTTTTGTCTGAACACCTTAACGCAAGAACGAAAATTCAGTTAAATATCAAAACTGGGTATTTAAGTACTACAGCGACACGGATTTTTAAGGTAATCCTCTCACCTCAGACTACTCATTACATGGAATATTTTTCGAAAATATCAATTCTCTGAAAAATAGCTCTAACGACTTAGATTAAAATACGTTACATTTAAGGTATTTTATGTCAAATAAAATGGATATGCCACAAGAATCCTCTTTATTCTGGATAACTTGTATAACTTGTAAACCATATCACTATATTTTTTGTGTGGAATGAACCATTTTCGTTTTATTGCATCTCATTTATTTGAGTTTACCAAACCATGCTTTTTCAAATGGAAGAACATTCGCTCTTACTTTGGTCATAAATACATGTTTTGAGACCAGGGGAGCCCAAAACAGGTAATTTTGCGAAAGAGAGAGAGAGAGAGAGAGAGAGAGAGAGAGAGAGAGAGAGAGAGAGAGAGAGAGAGAGAGAGAGAGAGAGAGAGAGAGAGAGAGAGAGAGAGAGTTTGTGTGTGTGTATGTGTGTGTGTGTGTGTCCATATGTCTGTTAACAGCATAACTCAAAAGGGAAAATGTCTTTAAATAGTAAAATGTGTATTTCGGTTTACCATCTTTCTTTACATGTTATTACATATTTCAAAAATTTTGATTTTCTCAAATCACGCTCTAAAGATTTCTATCAAAATACCACGTGTTTAAAATATTGGAATTGCACACGAAACGTATTATCTCAGTGAGCATGATGGACATGTATTTGGGCATATTCTCGTGAATCCTTTCAAGGTCTATATTCCAGGTCTATATTTCTTTTTTGTTCTATTTTTTATTTATTGTCGCTTTAACTTACATGTCATATCGAGACATTTTAACACTGGGGTTACATAGTATTTTAATCTATATTATATGTGTTTATAGAGTTCCCTAATGTTACAAAGGTACAACATTGTTTTACGATGTATATGGTTTCCAAGTGCTTCTGTTTTATTGGGAACATCGGCCTCTATTCGCTGCTGTTGGTATTTCTTACCTGTAATTCTTTATAAGCCCATATATTATTTAATTTTTCACATTGTATTTATTAAATAGTGAAAATGAACACGCCTCAAAAGATTCTTTCAAGCTAAATTCTGAAACTCCTTTAAAATGCCTTTTCATATTTCCTTCATCATATTGCTCTGAGTTGGCAATCTACATATACCTAGGAAGATTAGTAAATAAAGTAAAAAAAAATATTTCCCTTCCACTCTATAATGTAAAATCAGGGAGATTTTCTGTTCTCGAAAAGAGCTTGTGTAACTAAGCAAAACACATTTTAAAATTTCAACTATTTAATAATAAAAGAATCAGTACTACATAAACGCTAAAAGATGACTATCCCATTATTCTGCTGTCATCAAGTTCATGGAAGGGAAACAGAGTGAAGCGTTGCCAGCAATCGATACGATAATGTGCTGCTCCGAAATTATTTCTCTGAACTCTGGCATAACTAATGGCTGAAGCGGGGTCAAAACTCTCACTAGATCTTTTTTTAAAATCATTATTGCTGATGTTGCAGCGAGTGTATGTGCTAATGATGATAAAACATTGTTTAGTGAACTAAAGCCAAATTTAACGATCCACGTAACAATTTCCTTCATAAACCAGTTATAAAGCTTGTTCACCGATGCATTGAAATTTCAAACTCCGGCTGGAGAATAAGCGCAGCCTTAAAACAGTCTCAGGATCCGTGCAATGGAATATCGTTTAAGGTACTGAGCAGAAATTATCTAAGAATTGTTAAACTGGTGGCTGGCAGCTATTTCTGTACCGCGGGGAATTTAGCAAAATATGTGAGAAATGTAAACACTCAATTTATTAGCAATTCAGGTGATTAACATTACTTTGTATCTGCCTTAAATGAGCTTAAAAGGGGATATTCCTACTGGAGAACACTTGGAGCAACAGCTACGTTTCTATTCAGTAGCAGAGAAGCGAGAATTTAATAGTGCTCTTATTACACAATGAATGTCAGCGAAACTAACTTGTAATAATCTTTAATTATACTATTCCTGAAAATTAAAAATTGCTATATGAAATTATAATTTTCAACAAGAAAAATAGCTAAATTCCATATTTCATGAAAAATTATGTCAGACAAATGGTCTCTGCCTCACGTTCAAGAGGTCCTAAATTTGAATCTCGGTTAGGCTGTGTTACCGGGATAAAGTTTGTCCGGGGTTTTGCCTTATCCTGAAAGACGAATGTCGGGTAGCTCTAAGTTCCATGGACCCCGCACTCATTTGAGCAGCATTTCACCCATTTCATTCATGGTCCGTTGGAGGTCACGTTGGAGGACCTAAATTACAAAAAAAACAACAACAACAACAACAACAACAACAACTGTAATTTAAGTATATCCTTAAACTAGCTCTGTAACATTTCAATTGGAATAGTTAGGTTATGTGTGTGGATCTTTCGAATGAAATTTGTTGTTCAGATACCCTCAGAGGAACTAGTCACAGACAGAAAGTTGGATAATCTGAAAGCCATTCATTGTCCGCACCCTTCCAGACACTTTCTTACCCAAAGTGTCAAAGCACAGCTACCACGGAAATTCTAAAAGTGTAATTTATGACATCTTCTTGGTTGTACCATTTTGACTGCTTCCTCTAGCCACGGAGTCAAAATTCACAGAGAAATTAAAGCTATTGCAGTTGAAACTTTAGTAAAGTTTTATATACATTGTACGCTGGCAGATTGTCGATACATGTGGAGACCATTTCAAGGTCACAATTTTCAAGAAATAAAAAGCTCATTTATGTTGCATAAAATCTATCACAATTTTTATTACAGTCACATACTCGGTTTCCAAATATGCTTTTGCTTATAACTTTATTTACGAATGCCTAAAGGCACTGTTCTTGTAGTGACACCATGTATTTACACTGTGATAGTGCATATTACCAAGAAAGGGTTAGATAAACAGTAGTTTTACTTTGTAACAGAATTTTAAACCACTATTTTCAAATACACAACGATGTATAAGCAGGTTTGTCACAATATGTTTAATTTGATGCCTGGTTTATAACATTTTAAGAATTAAAACCATGGTGGTTATTTGATCGGTTCATCTGATATTATCTGAGATATAGAGGAATTCTGCAGTTAGAGGAGCAGTCACATTCAGTCACATTCTTTAGTTGCCATGTAAACAAAACAGACATGTCTATTTCGTAAATTGAGAGTCATGTGGCCAATTATTTCTTAATCTCGAAATTTAACACCTGCTAATGCTGGTGAGATTTTTATTTATTGGAAAGATTGTGAAATTTCATATTATGCAATTTTTATTTTGGTTTTCAGACTAGATGTATTTATAATGTTGTATCAGATTTTATTGATACACCTAGAGTTTATCATCCCTATTTTGGACATGTATAGGAGAGTAAGTTAACGCTTGCTTTATTACTTTCTTAGCAGCTTCATCTACCTTTTTGTTCCCTCTACTCCTTAATTAGAAGTTATGAAGCACATTTATGTTATTTGTTTTCTTCAAGAATATTTTTATTCTTATAATTTAAATTTCTTTGCTTAAGCGATTCATTTGACGAGAGACTTTCAACAGAGATTAGAACCTGTGCTAGATGCTGAATAAATTACACATATTTTCTTACATTTAATAGGTTCTAAGGATATTTTAATTGAAAATCATTCACTGGAGAACATGGTGTTGGTGTTTTGATAATTATTGTATAACATTGTGTTTTCTGAAGATACAACAACATATCCATCTTCATGATGACACTGGTAACCATTAATTTATCCTGCGCCGTGGCGTAGTGGGCGAAGGCATCATGCTTTGGATGCATCATGCCACCGAACGTGACCCGGGTCCGATACCACCCCTGAGGGTGCGGATTTTAAGTCCTGGGTATAGGACCGATGCCCATTCAGCATCGTGAGGAAATTGAGGAGCTTACAATAGGTAAACGGCCCTTGTCAAGAAAGTCAACTTTCCCGCTGGGAGATGCCGGTATGCTGACATCTGCCATATCGGTTGGATGATCGCCCACCTCTACATTGCGTATGTGGTCGTGAGGCTGGCAGTCGGGTTGGCAGGCCTCTATGGGTGTCGCGCCATGGGTTAACCATTAATTTACATTTGTATACAACCTTGATTATGGCATCTATTTCCTCAAACGATTTTAATACACATTCTCTCTATTTGATTTTTGACGCAATGAGGCATCTCCCACTTGATTTCTTCAACTGTAAGTCTCTATGGTAGGATTTCTTTATTAACGCCTCTGTATATTAATAAAGTAACATCATCCTGGTTGTTTAACGATACGTACAGTCGTTCAACAAAGAGAGCTGAAGACCTTTGGGAACTATCTGCTTTAATAGTAAGATTAATGTGTACTACAGAAGAGTAAACATTTTTGTATCATTAAGCCTATCTTTATATTTTTTCCAGTCTGTACAAAGTCAGTAAAGAAAGCGCAAAACTTAAGTCATATGCAGGTCTTACAGAAAGCTGTAGTTGTCCTTCCTATGAGTGCTACCAAGTATGGGTACAATGAGATACACACTGACTTTACTAAACGTAGCCTTTCTATGACAAAGATATAACAATTTGAATGTAGGAAAAATTTATCTCATTGCTATTAGTCATTGCTCAGATCCAAGCCAATGCTCCATATTTGATGAGTCATTTCAGTGTTGTAGTTGAAATGTACTAAACCTGTCTCTAAGAGTACAAACGTTGCTCTCTTTAAAATATGTATAGATTTTCCTAAACATAAACTTTCCAACTGAAATGTTTTCTTATTTAACACAAGTTGTATAAAGCCACTACAAAGTGCACCTATATAATGCGCTTTGCTTCTTGACGTAAGATACTATTTTCGCGGAATCCCCGTAAGAAGCTTTAAACGGACATCAAAGGAAGTGCTTTTAGGCGAAGAGGATTTCACTGCAAGTTATAGTAATTAACAAAGATCTAGGAAATAATTTATTTAGCCAAGATTCGTAATCCTATAAAAAAGATATGCTCAACACTAATTTCCTTGTAGTGCAACATTATTCGGTGTATATCATATTACCAGCCACCCGAGCTACAATCATAGGCCGTATGTAGAATTTGTGAGCGTGGTGGATATATCTAATAGAAATTACAAAGGTGAATCAGGCCCTAGTGTAATTTAAGCATTACTTTCACTTGGAATATTCTAAAGTCGGCTATTCACTTTTAACACACTGGTAACATTTTCTGTCGTTAAAGTTGCTTGTGCATCAATCATTGCATTTAACTGTTAAGTTGTCCGATATGGCTTACCGTTAGAGAATGTAAATTACAACAACAACAACAACAACAACAAAAATTAACTGTTAAGCTACAGAGCAAGTTGAGTAAATGTTAGTATTAGATATAGTTAACAGTATATTATGCAACGAGACTGTAATGGTAGTAATTAATACGCGAGGATAATAGATACGAGCGTTTTAATTACCGTTATAGTCAAGTTTCATAGACTGTTTATGCTCGATCATGTACCTAAATTAAAGGTTTCATTTCAAAGTATTCATTTCTGATTTGAGTGATATGTTACAATCGTGAGATCG
>CM060950.1:315388555-315423555 GCA_030765055.1 Mantis religiosa
AATGTAAACAGGGAGCACTACGTTGGTAATGTCACTTTATTTGCAACGTTCGTATGTGGACAACCACTTCTCAACGAAACCGGCTCACCAACCTCCTGATTGCATTTCCTTGGACATTTGTTTGGTAACTAAACTAGATCCGTAAATAGTACTCTGACAGCAAAAGTTAGGCACTAACGCATGCTTAAATAAATAAATAAATAAATAAATAAATAAATAAATAAATAAATAAATAAATAATAATAATAATAATAGTAATAATAATAGTAACAATAATAATAAAATAATAGTAACAATAATAATAATAATGATAATAATAATGATAATAATGATAATAATGATAATAATAATGATAATAATGATAATAATGATAATAATATTGATAATAATGATAATAATGATAATGATAATGATAATAATGATAATAATGATAATAATAATAATGATAATGATAATGATAATGATAATAATAATGATAATGATAATAATAATAATAATAATAATAATAATAATAATAATAATAATAATAATAATAATAATAATAATAATAATAATAATAATAATAATAATAATAATAATAATAATAATAATAATAATAATAATAATAATAATAATAATAATAATAATAATAATAATAATAATAATAATAATAATAATAATAATAATAATAATAATAATAATAATAATAATAATAATAATAATAATAATAATAATAATAATAATAATAATAATAATAATAATAATAATAATAATAATAATAATAATAATAATAATAATAATAATAATAATAATAATAATAATAATAATAATAATAATAATAATAATAATAATAATAATAATAATAATAATAATGATAATGATAATGATAATGATAATGATAATGATAATGATAATGATAATGATGATGATAATGATGATATAATGATGATAATAATGATGATAATAATGATGATAATAATGATGATAATAATGATGATAATAATGATGATAATAATGATGATAATAATGATGATAATAATGATAATAATAATGATAATAATAATAATAATAATAATAATAATAATAATAATAATAATAATAATAATAATAATAATAATAATAATAATAATAATAATAATAATAATAATAATAATAATAATAATAATAATAATAATAATAATAATAATAATAATAATAATAATAATAATAATAATAATAATAATAATAATAATAATAATAATAATAATAATAATAATAATAATAATAATAATAATAATAATAATAATAATAATAATAATAATAATAATAATAATAATAATAATAATAATAATAATAATAATAATAATAATAATAATAATAATAATAATAATAATAATAATAATAATAATAATAATAATAATAATAATAATAATAATAATAATAATAATAATAATAATAATAATAATAATAATAATAATAATAATAATAATAATAATAATAATAATAATAATAATAATAATAATAATAATAATAATAATAATAATAATAATAATAATAATAATAATAATAATAATAATAATAATAATAATAAGAATAAGAATAATAATAATAATAATAATAATAATAATAATAATAATAATAATAATAATAATAATAATAATAATAATAATAATAATAAGAATAAGAATAAGAATAAGAATAATAATAATAATAATAATAATAATAATAATAATAATAATAATAATAATAATAATAATAATAATAATAATAATAATAATAATAATAATAATAATAATAATAATAATAATAATAATAATAATAATAATAATAATAATAATAATAATAATAATAATAATAATAATAATAATAATAATAATAATAATAATAATAATAATAATAATAATAATAATAATAATAATAATAATAATAATAATAATAATAATAATAATAATAATAATAATAATAATAATAATAATAATAATAATAATAATAATAATAATAATAATAATAATAATAATAATAATAATAATAATAATAATAATAATAATAATAATAATAATAATGATAATGATAATGATAATGATAATGATAATGATAATGATAATGATAATGATAATGATAATGATAATGATAATGATAATGATAATGATAATGATAATGATAATGATAATGATAATGATAATGATAATGATAATGATAATGATAATGATAATGATAATGATAATGATAATGATAATGATAATGATGATAATGATGATAATAATGATGATAATAATGATGATAATAATGATGATAATGATGATAATAATGATGATAATAATGATGATAATAATGATGATAATAATGATGATAATGATGATAATAATGATGATAATAATGATGATAATAATGATGAATAATGATGATAATAATGATGATAATAATATGATAATAATAATAATAATAATAATAATAATAATAATAATAATAATAATAATAATAATAATAATAATAATAATAATAATAATAATAATAATAATAATAATAATAATAATAATAATAATAATAATAATAATAATAATAATAATAATAATAATAATAATAATAATAATAATAATAATAATAATAATAATAATAATAATAATAATAATAATAATAATAATAATAATAATAATAATAATAATAATAATAATAATAATAATAATAATAATAATAATAATCATAATAATAATCATAATAATAATCATAATAATAATCATAATAATAATCATAATAATCATAATAATCATAATAATAATAATCATAATAATCATAATAATCATAATAATCATAATAATCATAATAATAATAATAATAATAATAATAATAATAATAATAATAATAATAATAATAATAATAATAATAATAATAATAATAATAATAATAATATTAATAATAATAATAATAATAATAATAATAATAATAATAATAATAATAATAATAATAATAATAATAATAATAATAATAATAATAATAATAATAATAATAATAATAATAATAATAATAATAATAATAATAATAATAATAATAATAATAATAATAATAATAATAATAATAATAATAATAATAATAATAATAATAATAATAATAATAATAATAATAATAATAATAATAAGAATAAGAATAAGAATAAGAATAAGAATAAGAATAAGAATAAGAATAATAATAATAATAAGAATAATAATAATAATAATAATAATAATAATAATAATAATAATAATAATAATAATAATAATAATAATAATAATAATAATAATAATAATAATAATAATAATAATAATAATAATAATAATAATAATAATAATAATAATAATAATAATAATAATAATAATAATAATAATAATAATAATAATAATAATAATAATAATAATAATAATAATAATAATAATAATAATAATAATAATAATAATAATAATAATAATAATAATAATAATAATAATAATAATAATAATAATAATAATAATAATAATAATAATAATAATAATAATAATAATAATAATAATAATAATAATAATAATAATAATAATAATAATAATAATAATAATAATAATAATAATAATAATAATAATAATAATAATAATAATAATAATAATAATAATAATAATAATAATAATAATAATAATAATAATAATAATAATAATAATAATAATAATAATAATAATAATAATAATAATAATAATAATAATAATAATAATAATAATAATAATAATAATAATAATAATAATAATAATAATAATAATAATAATAATAATAATAATAATAATAATAATAATAATAATAATAATAATAATAATAATAATAATAATAATAATAATAATAATAATAATAATAATAATAATAATAATAATAATAATAATAATAATAATAATAATAATAATAATAATAATAATAATAATAATAATAATAATAATAATAATAATAATAATAATAATAATAATAATAATAATAATAATAATAATAATAATAATAATAATAATAATAATAATAATAATAATAATAATAATAATAATAATAATAATAATAATAATAATAATAATAATAATAATCATAATAATCATAATAATCATAATAATCATAATAATCATAATAATCATAATAATCATAATAATCATAATAATAATAATAATAATAATAATAATAATAATAATAATAATAATAATAATAATAATAATAATAATAATAATAATAATAATAATAATAATAATAATAATAATAATAATAATAATAATAATAATAATAATAATAATAATAATAATAATAATAATAATAATAATAATAATAATAATAATAATAATAATAATAATAATAATAATAATAATAATAATAATAATAATAATAATAATAATAATAATAATAATAATAATAATAAGAATAAGAATAAGAATAAGAATAAGAATAAGAATAAGAATAATAATAATAATAATAATAATAATAATAATAATAATAATAATAATAATAATAATAATAATAATAATAATAATAATAATAATAATAATAATAATAATAATAATAATAATAATAATAATAATAATAATAATAATAATAATAATAATAATAATAATAATAATAATAATAATAATAATAATAATAATAATAATAATAATAATAATAATAATAATAATAATAATAATAATAATAATAATAATAATAATAATAATAATAATAATAATAATAATAATAATAATAATAATAATAATAATAATAATAATAATAATAATAATAATAATAATAATAATAATAATAATAATAATAATAATAATAATAATAATAATAATAATAATAATAATAATAATAATAATAATAATAATAATAATAATAATAATAATAATAATAATAATAATAATAATAATAATAATAATAATAATAATAATAATAATAATAATAATAATAATAATAATAATAATAATAATAATAATAATAATAATAATAATAATAATAATAATAATAATAATAATAATAATAATAATAATAATAATAATAATAATAATAATAATAATAATAATAATAATAATAATAATAATAATAATAATAATAATAATAATAATAATAATAATAATAATAATAATAATAATAATAATAATAATAATAATAATAATAATAATAATAATAATAATAATAATAATAATAATAATAATAATAATAATAATAATAATAAATAGAATCTGCAATCTTAAATACCGACCAGGGATTTAATTTGCAGTTCAAAGTTTAGTTCAAATGCTTTCCTTCTAGCTGTTCTGTTTATTTCAGTTTAAATGCTGAAGTGGACCTTTTGCTGATTCCAAAAATATTCAACATGCAGCAGTAGCAATTAAAGGGGTTTTGATAAACCAAGGCTTAGTCCGAATGCAACACTTTAAGGGAAGCAGAAAAGCTTTCCTTTTGTACATGTTATGATTTAACATAATAAACAAGCATAGAAGTTCCGCCTCGGGTTCTTTCTTTCTATGTAACTTCAGATATCGGTCAATACGACAGTTTAACAGATCTCGTTACAATTATAAATACCAATGTTAGTGATATTCTGAAGGGAATAAAACTTAAAAGCGGAATAATTCTGAAGGTTTGCAGAAACTAGGTTTCTTGTCCACGTTGCGGTCAACATTTTTGAAAATTCGTTTTCCATGTAAGTAGAGATTATACAGACCAACATTGCCATATCATCGTAGATTGATTGGCACGCAAAAATCTACTGAGCTGTAACACAAGATGAGTCTAATTGGTGCGTATGCAAGCGTTTTTGCGAAGGGTGTAGTTTAGAAACGAAATCTGGGATAAATGCCAACAATATAGAGAAAATAATACAATTTTAAGAGCCAATAAACTCATATATTAAATTAATTATTAATGTATGTAATCGTCAAATCGGGGCATTTCTCACAAAACTTTATGATTCAATACAACAGTAATAACATTCAACACAATAGCCTGTAAACCCCTGGGATGTTTCACTTACGTTCTCTTTACTCAAATATTTATGAAATTTAGCTATCAGTAAACATCTGGTCTCATTTTATCAGTAACCAAGCTGTAATAAAGGAACTAAAAGTAAACGAAGGCCTCTAATGGCCTAATGAGTCACCAACTTCCTCAATTCATCGTTTGTATAGAGATGATGCACTCGCATTTTATTAACCATTTATTAATTATATATGTGCGATTTTAAAGGCAGTGTAAATTAGAACTTAATATTCTAGCACTGCTTTTTAACAAAATAAAAGTTTTTCACATGAAACTAAAATGTCACGTTGTTCTAATACGTGGCCAATGCATGTAAGTTACAACGATGTTTTCTTTATGTCAGGTTTGCTTTTAATTTACCATTTAACTCTCAACTATATCAGTTTTGTTCTTTCAGACCAATACATTCTATAATGTAGTTTTCATGAACTGTCTGGTCAATTCACACTTTAATAAACCTTACCAAAGTAAATAATTTGATAAATGAACCGTTTTGCATTGGCGTTCCAAAGGACAAACCGCTTAAGATGTAAACTATAAAAAATAATAAAACAATAGAAAAAGGTAAACAATTTTAACTGACTGTAATTTAACGTATCCTACTGCCAAACGGATGGCACTAATATAAAAATAAGTAGATTCTATAGAATGCGTGGAAAAATAAGAATATTTAGAAATTAAGCATTAGAAACAATTTAACTAAAATTTTCTAAAACTATGGCAATTCCCACGTCAACTGATGCCCATGAGAATTGGACACTTATAGCACAGATAGATGAAAAATAGTCAGCCGAAATGAATTTCTTACGTTCTGTAGCGGGATATACAGTTTTAGATAAAAAAACGTAATGAGGGCATTAGTACAGAATTAAACATACTCAACTTAAACTTCAGAATAAATGAAATTATAAATAACTGGTTATAACACATAAAAAGGATCCCACAAAATGGATTACCACAGACATCACTTTAATACCAACCGAGTTGTAAGTTCATGCGCCAGCTAGAACACCTCGATCTCTTGCTGTGGATGCAGTTCAAAAGCCTAAATCCGTAAAGGAGCAGAAGAAGAAGAAGAAGAAGAAGAAGAAGAAGAAGAAGAAGAAGAAGAAGAAGAAGAAGAAGAAGAAGAAGCAGAAGAAGAAGAAGAAGAAGCAGCAGAAGAAGAAGATGATGAAGATGATGATGACGACGATGATAATGATGATGATGGTGATGATGATGGTGATGATGATGACGACGACGATGACGATGATGACGACGACGATGACGATGATGGTGATGGTGATGATGATGACGGTGATGATGATGATGATGAAGATAATGATGATGATGATGAGGATGATGATGATGATGATGATGATGATGATGATGATGATGATGAACTATTTTGCATAAACAAAATTATAATTTTCTGTATAAAAGCTTGGAGATTTATATAAACCAATTAGGCATAGAGAAAGCGCACAACACATTTTCAATGTTTGAAGAAACCTAGTCCGTATTCTCACGGAAACTTCATATATAAGATCACCAGGTCTCAACGTTTGCGTGGAGGTCCGATGCTATACGTTCAAGCATTAACAACCTCAGCCTTAAATTCTGTGGGTTCTACGACACTGACAAATAAAATATCCTGGCCACGGTGTAAAAGGTGGCAGTAATCCATGTAGCGACAGTGACCTCCCCTTTTGTCTGATTGTTTAACATACCCATTTTTATTTTTGTTTTTATTCTCCCTACCACGGACATAGCAGGCAGAGAAGAAAATAAAAAATTCGATAACAATGTTTCACTGGAAATACTTTCTAGGTCCACCTAATCCGAAAGTTTTAGGTAAAGGTCCTTGTATGTCTGACTGTGAGTGTGAGTGAGCGAGTATCTGTGTGAACAGCTTGACTTAAAAACGAAAAGTCGGTGAAACAACCAAACTTGGTAATGAAGATCGTCTTCCAGGGATGCGACAGGAAGATATTTAACCAAATCCCTCACCCCAAGATAACCTTTATAAGGAAATGTTTTAGTACAAAAATATAGACACCGTTAAAGCACATATCTATTACAAATCAATTCTTTTTAGAGTTAACCATCATCCGGGTACTTCTAGTTTTCGCATACTAACTGTCCCAAACAACATATAGGAGAAATATTGTACTCCATCCAACATTTTACAGTGAAATTTTACGGGAAATACAGTTTTGAGAGTTCTTGAGATTCTCTGTTTGTTTGTGTCTGAACACCTTAATGCAACAACGAAAATTCAGTTAAATACCAAAACTGGGTATTTAAGTCCAGCATATTTAAGGGCTACGACACGGATTTTTAAGAAAATCCTCCCACTTCAGACTACTCATTATATGGGACATTTTTCGAATATGTAAATCTGAAAAATAGCCCCAAAGGTTTAGATTAAAATATGTCATATTAAGATATTTTTATTTCAAATAAAATGGAAAAATCCAAAGGGTCCTCTTTATTCTAGATAACTTGTAAGTATATAACTTATATACCATAAAAGGTAGACAAAATTGCACTACACTAAAATAAAGAGCCGTCACAGCCTTATCATTATATTTTGTGTGTGAAATGAACCATTTCCATGTTATTGCATCTCATTTATTTGAGTTTGCCAGAACATGCTTTTCTCAAATGGGAGATCATTCGCTTTTACTTTCTCTAACATGATTTGCCCAAAAATTCGATAGGGAAATTTTACCAGAGATACATGCTTTGAGACTCATTGAATCCAAAACAGGTAATTTTGGGAAAGTGTGTGTGCGTGTGTGAACAGCGTTACTCTAAAACAAAAATTTCGTTAAGTATTAAATTTGTTTTCAGTATTAATTACTCTGAATTCCAGACAAATAATAAATATAATGATTGTTTATGACAAACAATTAAGAACATGGTGAGAGCAATTTTCACATAAGTTAAAGGAACATATTTTAAATAACAAATGAATAGTTTCCTTAATTTTGTTTCGGATGCTATTCATTTTTTTGTGATTGCGTCCCTCCAACGTTATATCATATCGGACGGTGAATGAATTGGGTGATATGGTGCTCATGCGTCCAGGGCCCATGGAGCTTAGAGTTACCCGACATTCGCCTCGAAGGATAAGGGAAAACCCCGGCAAAAAACCTTACCCAGGTAACTGAACCTGACCGAGATTCGAACTTCGGGACCTCTTGAACGTGAGGCAGACACGCTACCATCTACACTACCGAGGCGGACGATGCTATTCATGGGTAACCGGTACCAAAAGTCTAGTAGCAAAATGCTATGAGCCAAGGAAAAAAAAAAGGAAAGAAATTTCAATATAAATGTTAAACTATATCTGAAAAAAGACTAAAGAAGTACATTAGAAAGAGAATCAAACTATTAAATAACGCAATTATTTTACTGTAGACAAATCTGACAAGTAATTTGTAAATTTTAAATGAAAATAACATAACCTACAAACGTAATTCCAAATGATGAAATTCGGCAGAAATATCGCCAGAAAATTAACGATATACGTGGACGAAATAAGGGTTATGTTCAAAGAAGAAATAAATATAGCGAAACGCGTCAATTGACAGGACTACCGGCCATAGCCATGTATTGGTAATTTAAACGATTAAAACCGGTGAGACTTTAGAAATCATTGCTAAGATGGCTACCAGGATGCCAGAGTCTGGAACTACATCACCGCCATTTCAAATAACTAGATAAACATAGAAACATGAAGGGAGGATAAGTCTTCTCTCCGAACTGGAGAACTAACAGTCCAATTAGTTGTCTGAAGAGCATTTAGAGACCTAGATTACGCATTTAGGTTTATATTAGATAGATTTTACCTCATCTCCAGGAAATCACAACAAAGTTTCTCTAAATACCCCTAAATAAAGAAAAAGCTGCGTTAATCTAATATTTCGGAAAATAAGAAAAGCCCATCTGGTACTTTATTTACTTCTCCACAAAACTTTAAATTCAAATAGAATACCCAGCAAAACATACCTCTACATTAGCTGAAACAACAATAAAAACAAGTGTGATTTAAACAAACATAGGCGTATTACAGATATCACCAAATTCACCAATTATTTACAACTTAGCAACTGATCCCAATCTGGTGAGATTTTTATTGTACAATGTTCGTTTTATCAATATGGCTACTCGTTAGCTTAAAATTGTTAGAATTTAGTTCATAAGAAGGTGATACCGTTATAATAGGAACAAATTTAGAAGCAGCAAATGAATTTACTGCAATGGCTATAAAACGTTTTCAAAAATTTTGCCTCACCAGCTATACACAAATACTACTTTGCGTACTAAGAACTGTAACTGAGAAATAACTTACAGTTCGTGGTTAGCCAATTAATTTGTGCAGTACTTGGAAAAAAGCGTAAAAGGCGATAACAAATGAAAATTACTTTTCATATTTTACTGGACATTAAGTGAAAATGATGAATTAAAATGCAAACAAATGAAGAGCTACATTAAATTGTATGGACAAAACCCTCCTATCCACTCTTTTGTTAATAAATTAATTGAAATAACACATGTCATGGTTGTTAGGTTATTTTTATGTAGCCGAACTGAATCTTTCGTTTCTTGACGTTTATTATAAAGCAGTAAATGTTATAACAATGAGACACATTGCTATCAAGAAGCCATAATATTAACAACATGGCCAATTGCACATTTAAGATTTCAATCAATAAATAATTCATACGCAGGTATGTTTTTCTAAGGATTCATTAATAATCCATTTTTTAGGTTATTATGCTTTTGAGTATTACGTCATTTCCTGTTGGTACGGTAAGTATTATGCTGTTGGGTGTTACGTCACTTTTCACTGTTAGGTAAGTATTGATAACCAGTAAAACTAGAAGCGTAAGAATTAATTACCTGTTTCATTCTTGTTGCCATAGAAATTGACTAATGAGTTGTAAATTTAGCTTACACAATCAAATACGTGTTAACAAGGATTAACTTTCAAATCAAGTATCTCCTAATTTATCCAAAAAGAATGGAAAATATTCACTAAGGAATCTGAGAAGTCCCAAAGAATGGAGTTCAATGTGAAAAATGAAGGAAAAATGGATTTTCTTGGCATTAATTGAAAGTATGAAATAGTTTTCGATAGTCCTGTAACCTTAAACAATTTATGCAAGAAAGCGGAAGGTTTATAGAATTCATCCCATTTAGAAGCAGCTCAGAAATCGTTATTTGAAACTCACGTGTATGACGGCATACATTTCTCCTGTTCAAGTTATCCCAATGGATAAAACTCGACATTTCTACCTGACGCTGACAAAATCTTAAAATATACTATAAATAGTACTTCTCAATTACCAACAGATGCTCTGGACCTTAGTACACATTCCTAGGTCTGTTCTACGTCTCATGAGAAGTTCTATTATAGCATACCAACAGTTGTAACGTTTTAGAATACTTCAATAATCCAGCTGTTGACTTCGTAATGTTTCGTTATCATTTAGTTTCTTAAAGCTGGCTCTAGAAATGTTGATTAAAATATCAAATGTGACACATTTAGTGCATTTTCATGAACAAGAATATGTAAAGTTGTAATTTTCTGTAAATATCCTATTGTGTTTTCTTTATTTGGAATAAATTTTGTAGGTTTTTCAAATGTAAAATTATAAGAAAGATAAACGTGTACATCTGAAAGAAAATACTATATATGTCAATTAATATAAATATTTTGAGTTAGAATTGTTCAGACATTTCTTGCTATTGTTTTGAATGTTTCAGTATCTTTCTGTCATTTGTGTCTCGCAATTCAAGCCAACAATGAATTCCAAGCCAACATAGAGCTGACTTTTTAACATTTGTCTATTATTTCCTGTATATTTTTTAGCTATAACAAAATTTGTAGTGAAACAATTTCTGCAAACTTCTGTACTAATATGCAATAACAAAAATAAACAATTGTTCAGGAGAAAAAAGAAAAAAAAAATTCCCTGAATCAAATTCGAAATTTGGATTTGTCCAAATTTTTCGGTTTTGTATTATCTAGGCTGCTCTCTGTCTCCCTCTCTCTATCTCATTCAGGTAAATTAGTCTAAAATGCCTTTTACGTCCTCTTTTTTGAGTTCAAAGCATTCTTTTAAGGCGAAATCTTGATATTCAGTTTTGGGTTTTAAGAAATCCTCCTCTATCTACTATGGGAATGTTGAAAAGAAATGGATATAATAAAAAAGGCAGGCGATTTACTCCTACACCATTTCAACTTGTTTATACATTTCTGTTCATTATACAATCACGAGCAGCTTCTCTTGCTTTGGGTACCTTGATTAAATGCAAAACTCAGAGGATATTCAAAATGCTTTTTGTAACACCTTGACCCTGGGTTTTACTGTCCTGAAAAGAATGTACAGTAGATATATACAAAATATTTTGGAAAACACATAATTCTCTATCCAATAATTGCAACACATTACCAAAATATTTAATTATTACAAAGAAGCAGAACTTATTGGTCAACCTCTTGTCTTATTTCATGGAGAAATACATGAAGCAAACTCTACAGAACATCCCAGGAAATTTTCGTACGCATATATGTAAACTATAATGAAGGTTTACAGTTTAAAATTTTTGAAATCAAATATGGTATATAAAATGTTTTTGTCATAAAGCTTTGAAATGAATTATACTACCGTGGAAGATTGTAACCACCTTTTAAAGTCTATAAAATAAAATTTGAAACTTCAAAGTGCACCAAAATGTATAAAACCTATATTTTTTAAAGATGTTCTATTTGTTGAAATGGCAAGTTGTGTTTATAAAACGAAAAACATATTTTTGCCTTGTGTACTGTAGCATTTAACAGATTTTAATGCAGAGAATATTCTGTTCCCTTACTGTTCTTGAATATATTACTGCCTTCCAGTTATCATTAATTGAATCTCTGAACTAATTAATCTTATAGTTTAGAATCACTTTTTATGCGTTTTCTAGCATTTTGTACGGTACTTCTTGAAGATTGCGGATCATTTGCTTTGTATAGGTTTGTGTAATAATAATCGATTTTTTTTCAATGACTAGCGATGAATGGTAATGAACACACCAAAAATTAATGGAAAGCTTTATTCATAAAATTTTAGAAGATTTTTTTATTGTCACAGTTAAAATGTTGATATAGCTGGAACTGTTAATGAATATTTTTCATGAAGGGTTGATTAATTAAGGAGGATACGGAAATACGCACATACGGATAAAGTCTGTAAACGGTCAAAAATAATTACTAAAAGCTTTATTCATGGTCGCAAATGATTTTTGTAGGCTGGAAAGTAATTTCTGATATCAAAATCTAAAACTTCATTATCTTTTCCCGCAAATGGCTGTTTGAACACTTTAGTGCCCTATTCAACAGGCGAATTACTACGAAAAACTAAATACCCACGGAAATGTATGCTATTTCCTCTCCAGAATCAAGAGGTTGTGTATATAATAGTATTAGCACAGATATCTTGCCACAAAAGGGTGTAACTATCTATAATTGTTAAGACTGGATGAGAAATATACAACCAAAGTCAGCCAAATGCATAACAAATTATTTTTAGATTGTTGAAAGATTGAGCTTTTATCGTACTAACTGTTTAACGTTAATTCACATTATTTTAAGCTTATATTTTGTACTGAGCGGGATGGCTTAGGCATTTTCGTCTATGGCCAGCATTCGGGAGACCCGGGTTCAATTCCTGTGGCCGGCCTACCTAGCACATGTTTTTTCGGGGATTTTCCCGGGTCACCAGGCGAATGCTCGGTAGGTTAATTGTATTCCTCCATTTCAAATCCATTAGCATTTCACATCTTCTCTTTCATGCCAGTGGGTGTCTCGGAGCTGCATGACAGGATGATATGCTCTTGGTAAATACTTCCACCTCCTGTACGATGGTCTCCCGGCTGACCTAGTGGGCCATTTCAGGGCCACGGTGGGTGGGATGCCAGTTATACTGGCCTTTCGGGGAGCTTCCAACTGGTCAAAAGTATGAGTCCTACCCTCTGGACTTTCGTGGCTCCTTGGGTCGGCCACCCTCTGTCCCCTCTCGCTTCATCCTTCCTCCCAGATATGTCCCACTTAGGACATAGGTATAGTCCCGCTATTCAAATGATTACCCTGACTTTATCTTAGTTAACATAAAACCATGGTAACCTATTGAGCAGCGCAGCAATACAATAGATCAAGTGTGGTCAAGGTACCGAACTCCTTCCGTAAGATCTATAATATTTTAAGCTTGTATTTTAAATATGTACTACTTTTTTTACTCATTTATGGGAGTGGTTTCAGAAAACATAGGTAAATATTGTAATAACCAGTTACCTCAATTTACCTCTTAAGTGCTACGCTTACGCTTGAGACACTGGCAACCAAACTCAACTGATCCGTCGAGTCAAATCACTTACTGGATTGCGCTCCGCCTTGTCCATACTGAGTCCTGCGCCGTGGCGTAGCGGGCTAAGGCAGCATGCCTTGGTCCCTGGCCACGGGAAGCGGCCCCCATCCCACCCATGGGGTGCGGATTTTAGGTCCCGGGTATAGGACCGGTGCCCACTCAGCATCGTGACGAAAGTGAGGAGCTTACGCTAGGTAAGCGGCCCTGGTCACGGAAACCAACATTCCGGTCTCCCCGTATCGGTTGGATGATCGTCCACCTCTGCCGTGCGTAAGTGGGCGTGAGGCTGGCAGTCGGGTTGGTAGGCCTTGGCCCTCTAAGGGCTGTCGCGCCATGGATTATTATTATTGTCCATAATGAACGCTATCACTGCCTACTGATGAGCAAACTCTGGCGGACACTAACCGGCTCCTTGCATAGGGCTGAACACAAAGAATCATTCTGTAAAGGAATATTCCCGAAACAAATTGGCCTTATAAAGAGAAAAAAGGTTTTACATTACTTAAATACAGCATGTTTCCACTGTGTGCAATAAGGAAAACCGTTGTTTACAAAAGAACCAATGTATGGAATTGAAAATATCTGTCCGTAGCTAACTACATTCGTTAAGAAAAAGCACTGATCATATGCACATAGCAGCCACCATCGTACTTTATCTCTGTGGTGCATTTACTAACATTCTATATCAAGAGAATGGTATCAATTCTATAGTACACTTGGAAATTATGGAATGGACGTTATTATTTCCGTAGTAGGGTTTTGTTTATACAAATATTTAATCACATTATCTTTGAGATGATGCAGTATGCACTTTTCTCGATGCCTTGCGAACCGGCCCTTTGGTTCATTATTAGCCTTCAATCCGTTCCTGCACAGATTCCCACTCGCTTTGCCCAGGAGCATCGATCCTCCCCTCCATTGTGTACCAGTGTAGCACAACATTTCATACGCGTTCCTCTCCCCTTCACCAAAAGAGCCGTGGAGGGGTGCGCTATGTGTAGACATTTCGCATCCCCCTCGCCAGCCACTTTACTTGCACAGCAGATACCCTAATGCTATTGTTCCCTCCCAAAAAAATAAAGAGAGGGAGAAAAAATGTTTTGGGCGTATTCGCGATGGAGTTGCAAAAACTGCTACTATTACTCCGAACCATTGCCTTCAAGGATTCCTTGCATCCTTGCGTCAAACAAAAGGTGCTAGTGTGTGTAATCGATGCTAAGTGAATGCCAAAGAAAATGTGCTGGGGTATATATTGTGAATATTCTTTAAAATCATATGAGAGGTTACCTTGACCAGACGTGGAAGTGCAAAATTACAAACCGAAAGTATAAGGAACTGAACAAATCAATGGCATCTAAATATATCTTATTAGGTTAAATCCTTTGATATAATGACGATTATGTTATGGGACTACTCTACACTGAAATAAAAATCACTGAATATTTTAGGTTATTTACATTTAATTTCTCTTGGGCCTACTTACCTATCCACACGAAAGTTACTTAATAATTCCTAGGATATTGAACGCGTGTTTTCTGTCCCTATGAACTCAAAAGGTATTTTGAAAAACCAGTTCGTATGTCTGTTTGTTGTCTTACCGTCAGTCTGAAAGACTGCGAACAGCGTAATTAAAATAAACAAAAATTGCATAAATATAAAATTAATTTACAATTTAAGTTCAGTACCTTTCAAAACTGCGACAAAATCTTCAAGAAAATACCTCACCACAAATTATCCGCCACATGGAAGAAATACTCTTTATGTTCTCTGAAATGGATACCTATAACAATTTGTATTATTTGTTTAGGGTATTTATAAAACAATAGTGTGTAACTTGAATGCTCTGTGAATGGACTGTGAGGTACTGTTTTGTAAAACTTAGCATAAATGCTACACCACAAGAGGTGAAAGAAAAACTTACAGAAACTTACATATAATTGCAATTCCTTTTTCAAAGTATGAAGTGCTGTCATCATTTGTTTCTCGCGATTGCATGTAAACGACCTCCAAAGCCAGCACATCATTTTATAGATTGACCATCACTTCATCATACATTTCTGCTGACAGAAAATGGTGTAACGATCTATTTCTGCAAACGTTCATTTGAATTAACGTGAAATAAACAGAGAGAAGACGCCTTTTTAAGAATACAAACAAACGATAATCGGTAGAGAAGGGCATCTAGACCCTTTTCCGATTCTGTAATTTGAAGAATTTCACTCCTCAACGTAATTAGTAACTATACTCCAGCCATTCCGAGGAAGGGTAGCGCGTCACTGCAGCAACACACTTTTCAGTGGAAATATTTCCTTACTGCACTGCATGTATGATCATCACCAATTTGTACTTCAAAAATAAATATCATAAATAATGACAGTGTTTTGCCAATCGTTTCCTTTGAAAACAGTAACATACCTTTACCGAGCGGTTTGACTCAGGCGGTTTCGTATGTGGTCCGCATTCCGGAGGTCCGGGTCCCATTCCCGTGGCCGACCTTCTTGACCTATGGGTTTCTTCGGGGGTTTTCCCGTGTCACTAGGCGAATGTTGCGTAGGTTAGTTACATCACCGGAATTTCCTATCCCTCTATTTCATCTCTATTATGATTTTATATCGTCTCTCATCTGGTGGTTACTTTCAAGTTGGAAGTGTCGACGGGAGTCTCGGCAAGCATGGCAGGGGTGATGTACTCTGAGTGTACACTTTTCCCTCCGCCGGAAGGGACTTCGTTCTCCGAGCTGGCTTTGAGAGTTATTATGTCATTGAATTAACAACCGGAACATCTGGTCTGTCTGAATGCTTTGCAGACGAGTTGTATTCAGGTTGGTTATGATGTCGATTCAAGCGTCAGTTGGACACACGCTAACGAGAAACGGTACGATGGACCTAAATCCCATGCAGAAAGTTTGAAATGTGAATCGGTTCAGTCTGTCCAATGTCAGTGATATAGCGGAAGTGCTGCCGTTACCTGAAGACATTGCACAACAGGGTATCACCTATTATCTTTGGACGAGACACGTTTATATAGTTGTAGGGACTCAGTTATCCTCTGCAAAAGGAGGACGCTGTTAACCGCAGATGCCAGGTGTTGTTTCTAAAAATAACTCTGAGATCCCAGGCCTTAACAATATGTATTCCGAATCCTGTTATACTTATTCTTGAAAAACTGCGATCGTATTGTACAGCATACTATATTTTAACTAGGATAGCAATGTGCATTTTCTCTACTATGCACTTATAGAATATAGCCGAACGCCGGGATTTGATTGGAAGCATACATTTTGACACTCTCTGAATAAAGAAAAGTTATATTTTGAAGATGAGAGGTGTGTATGTATATTGGTGTACGTGTGTGTGTGTGTGTGTGTGTGTGTGTGTGTGTGTGTGTGTGTGTGTGTGTGTGTGTGCGTGCGTGCGCGTGCGCAGGAGCCTGATTACCAGCCTTGGTATTTATTTTCAGCGTTGCCCAAGAATGCGTCGTTATGAAGATTTTAAATACCTGACTACACTTTAATTAATAATTTTAATTTCTTCTCACAAACATCTGTCCTGTTTTGCTTGACATAGCGCATGTTTAAGCGTTAGCCCTCGTAGGCATGGTCGTTAGTGCGTATGTCTAGCGTTCCGCCGCGTAGAGGGTCACGGGTTCCAGTCCCGCGTTGGGCGTGGGTGTTTATGTGCATAGTGTACATGTGTGAAACTACCGAAAACAGACAGTAGAGCAAACGGAATGAATAAAATAGGGTTTAAATCAGCAAAAGAAATATATATGTATGTATATAGATATATATATATTGATATATAAAATAAAAATGAAAAAAAAAGATATTTTATACCAAATGAAATGCATATCTTGATTCTTTTTGGGGGAGGGAGGGAATGTCCTAAGTCCTCTTCATAAGACTTGTTTTTGCACAACTGGTAAACCATCTACCTACCCACTTACCCACCTACCCACCTACCCAACTACCCACCTACCACCTACCTACCAACTACCCACCTACCCACCTACCCACCTACCTACCCACCCAACTACCCACCTACCACCTACCTACCAACTACCCACCTACCCACCTACCCACCTACCTACCCAACTACCCACCTACCCACCGACCCACCTACCTACCCACCTACCCACCCACCTACCTACACACCTACCCACCCACCTACCTACCTACCCACCTACCCACCCACCTACCTACCCACCTACCCACCTACCCACCGACCAACCTACCTACCCACCTACCCACCTACCCACCTACCCACCTACCCACCGACCCACCTACCTACCCACCTACCCACCCACCTACCTACCCACCTACCCACCCACCTACCTACCCACCTACCTACCCACCTACCCACCCACCTACCCACCCACCTACCTACCCACCTACCCACCTACCTACCCACCTACCTACCCACCTACCCACCCACCTACCTACCTACCTACCCACCTACCTACCCACCTACCTACCCACCTACCCACCCACCTACCTACCTACCTACCCACCTACCTACCCACCTACCTACCCACCTACCCACCCACCTACCTACCCACCTACCCACCTACCTACCCACCTACCCACCCACCTACCCACCCAACTACCTACCTACCTACCCACCTACCTACCCACCTACCTAACCACCTACCCACCTACCCACCGACCCACCTACCTACCCACCTACCCACCCACCCACCTACCCACCTACCCACCGACCTACCCACCTACCCACCTACCCACCTACCCACCTACCCACCGACCCACCTACCTACCCACCTACCCACCCACCTACCTACCCACCTACCCACCCACCTACCCACCCACCTACCTACCCACCCACCCACCTACCTACCCATCTACCTACCCACCTAACCACCTACCCACCCACCCACCTACCTACCTACCTACCCACCTACCCACCCACCCACCTACCTACCTACCTACCTACCCACCTACCACCCTACATACATACCGATACCGAAATTAAGGTTTGCCATAAGTAAAAAATCATGATGGATGTCAAAGGAATGTTGGTTCTTTGTTACAACACGTGCAAGGCCAGTTGAGTCGAATAGCAGTTGGGGGGAAAGTTTTTATAACAAAAGCAATGTAAGAAACAGTGTCCTTAGCAGATTTCTAAAGGGGCTCACTTGACTTGTTGAATAGGGTATTCTTTGAACCATTCATAATGGCGACAAAACAGCTACAAAGGGATCTTTGGTTGAAAAGGAGTTTTCAGAAATTGAAAGTGATACACCCACGCACATCTGTGGTCATTCAAACAGTCTTCGGGTGGAGCCGATTAGAGCACTTCGTGGCTAGCAAGCCATTGAAATAGTCTGAAGCGTGAAGCCTATTAGGGCGGTCAACTTGTTCTGTCTTCCTTGGTCGGCAATTTCAATTTCGATGTTCTTTAAAAAAAAACAAAAAAAAAAACAGTAAATAAATAAGTTGAAAAAGGGCATTCCAGTGTCATTAAAATCTCCTTCTCACACACATCCACGCATACCCTGTGAGAAACCTCATTGTTTTACCCTGAGCCACACATTATAACAGCTTCAAAGTAGCATCAACGTAGAACTCTTTGTTCGCCAATCATATTGTATCAAATTGGCGTCCCAACGTGGAGCTGTGTGTCACCCATTAACATTTTTGCTTCAATACATACATACATTTACTTTTTTATGAAAAAGGGCATAACAGGGAGACATTCAAGACTTTCAACCTCTATTTATATAGAAATGTTTCAGTTTGTTTGTGTTCTGAATAACAGCTCCAACGAATTTTATTAAAACCACCTATTGATTTTTCCTGAATATAAATCAATTCTGTATACATATGTAGAACTATTGAACTACAAAACAAACAAAAAATAAAAACCTTTTGCACACAGATATGAAGCACGTTAGGGATATAAGTAGAGATATTTTTAACTGTGTAGGATTAGCATTACTACGGAGGATCCTATACCCCCAAGGGGTGCATCCCCGGGAGGGAGGATGAGGCGAGAGGAGACAGAGGACCGTTGCCCCAAGGAGCCACGACAGTGCAGAGGGCGTGGTTATATTACTTATATGGAAACCTATCCTGGTAGGCCAGGACCAGGGACATTCCCCCAGCCTATTGTGTTTCCCATCAGCCGCTTCAAAGTTTACAATCTCCAATATGTAAGTTGCCCCCTGCTTCAAACTCAGTTGCACATTATCATAATGAATGCATTGCAACTGCAAGGAGAAACATCAAATGCTTAATCGAACACATTTAAACGTTCTTCCTCATTCTTTTCTCCTCAAAGGTGTAGATTGTATCTAATGAATATTTGGATACATAAGAACCATGACTAATTCCTCCGTTTGTTATCAGTTTTCTGACCTTTTATCACAGCTACCGCCCTCTCGTGACAACCTATTTCATGTTCTTAAGGTAAATAAACACGTATAACTAGTGTGTATCACGCATACGAGGAGGTACTAACCAATTAGTCCGTAAATGAAGTAAATGTCCATAGAGAGTCCGTGTATTACATTGTCTTGAATTACCAATGATCCTCTGTATGTATGTGTACCCCAGATGTCACATGAAATATTTTTCCGCATGGACTTATCATAAACTATCTATTGGACATCTACATATTTTATGATCTAATCTTTCGTCAATCTCTTATGATTTACGAAACAAGAATTATACAAAGTTCTTCCCGAATGAAGAGAGCTTGTTCTACTTCCAGAATATTTAAGATATACTGTTAATTTGCCGTGTAAATATCTTAAATCTATGATATTTTAATCAAAATATTTGGACCCTCCTTTTAAGATTCAGCATTTCTAAAAGAACAGCAATAGCCTAAACAATAGTTCGGCGTGGAGAGTTGTGTGTGTGTGTGTGTGTGTGTGTGTGTGTGTGTGTGTGTGTGTGTGTGTGTGTGTAATTTACGTCCTCCAACGTTAAGTCATATCAGACGATGTATGGAGTGGGTGAAATGATGCTCAAATGAGCCCAGGTTCCATTGAGCTTAGAGTTACCCAACATCGTAAGAGAGAGAGAAAGAGAGAGAGAGAGAGAGAGAGAGAGAGAGAGAGAGAGAGAGAGAGAGAGAGAGAGAGAGAGAGAGAGAGAGAGAGTTTCTTCTGACTTCGCGTTGCACCTTGTGGGCTATTGTGCCTAAATACCAAATTGGGTATTTATGAAATTATTTTAAGTAATTTTACTGACACATGCACACAAATGTACACAGGGATCTTTTTCTAAAGTGCTTTTCTGAAATTCAGGATGACTCCAAACGTGTATTTCCAGTGAAATCTAGATATTAATTTTTTGGTGGAATGCAGCACCTGCTAAATCCGTTATATAGGTACATGGTAGAAAAAGTGAAAAGATTATGATATGGCCGCAGTTGTGTTCTTGTTTCCATAATATTCATGAATATACATGGTCCATATACCTTGATTTTATAATGCTTCTTCACATAAATATATTACTGGTGATGTAAAGGAAATAGGGGAAACCTATACATCTGTCTGACGTCTATCACGGAGGGCATTCCGGAACTTCAACCTACGGCCTATTGTGCATCGGACCCCGGGAGCAAGAATTAGATAAAATTATCTAACAGGCAGCCAAAACGTCACAGGCAGAATCACAACCACAGGGGGTCCTTAACAGATGCAGGCACTTTCTTTAGCCCGACGGAGTCTCAGGTCGTCATAGAGTGTTCGCCACCAGCCAGTTCTGGCTGATCAATCAGTTTCCCGACCAAAACGCTTCCCCTCAACCTAACACTATATGTTCAGAGTGAAAGCACCACCCACGAACTCACTTATTGTTTTTAACTGGAAAGACCGAATGTAGACAATGAAGTGAATGAAACGAATATGAGTGAAACTGGATAAAGTAGGTAAATGTCCTTTCTAGCGTTCACCCGGGAAAACCCGAGAAAAAACCTAATGTCAGGAAGGTCGGTTGCTGGATTGCTGGTTATAGACGTTACCACCAGAGTCATCCCGCTCGCAGATATCCTATTTTACCTACCCATATAAAAGGAAATATTTGACATTGCGTAGAGAAGTTCCCGTAAATAGTACACGCCAAATTTGCCCTAATTACTCGTAGTTTATTTCTCATTCGCTTTATGGTGAGGCTACAGAACGTGTGAGGCTCCACGAACAACAGAGCTGGCGAACCATGCACGCACGCACACACACACGCATACACATTCCGTGGCCTTGCCGTAAAACGAAGGCACTGTATTGGTGCGTTAGTGTCCTTTACTCTGAAGAACAAAGCTTCTGATATTACCAAAAGTATAGAGCAATGAACAAACGTGAAAGTATCTTATATTCAGAATAAGGGATAAATTAGGCTACTTCCATTACAATTCCCGCAAATTATACTTTCTGTTATATGTACTTGCAGAAAGTAGGGGAGATGTATTTCACTCATAATTTCGTTACCTAAATGTCACCGGAAATATGTTTTTGACTCCCTGAAAAAAAGAAGAAGGAAAAAAGAACAAAGGTTTGCTCATCCGT
Source organism: Mantis religiosa (assembly GCA_030765055.1). Classification (NCBI taxonomy): domain Eukaryota; kingdom Metazoa; phylum Arthropoda; class Insecta; order Mantodea; family Mantidae; genus Mantis; species Mantis religiosa. The sequence goes on from CM060950.1 coordinate 315,411,427, forward strand.
GTCTGAACAGCGTAACTGAAAAACGAAAAGCCTCCAAGGATGCAAAACGGAAATTTAAAATTTCTCCCTATTCCAAACTATTCTTTGCATGGACAAGTTTTTAAAAGTTTTGATTTACTAAAAATGCTGCTAACGAATTTGACTAAAGTACCACATATTTAAGCTATTTTAAATGAAAAATAATCTTTAGAGTCCAAGCTATCTGGGAAAGCCTTAGTGTTTTTCGTTCTGATTGACCTTTACGCAACTCGTAGAAGAAAAGAAAAATCTTACTTTACGAAATATGTAGAACCCTTAAACGTAGGAATTAATCTTACTTCAAAAAAATTGAACTATATTTAATCTACAAAAAGTACAATATAACATTAATAATATTAAAATGATAAATAAAAACAATTTATTAAAAATTGATAACGAATTACACAATATCTTGCTATAATCATAAGATACACAATAAACATATTTTCCTTCAGAAATTAACAATTTTCGTAACGTTACTACTTCATATTCTAATTTTGCAATATTTATGTTTCCTCAAACGGCAAGTTGCTATACCCTTTTTCTATCTCTTAGATAACCAAGAAAAACGAAGTTTGAAATCACCACAAGGCGAACAGCTCTTAAAATATTTTACTATCGGTACCGTTCCCATTTAAACTGTTCATTGAAGAAAACATACATTAAAATATTTTCTGCAAATGTTTATCTCGATTAACATGAAGAGGTAGAAGAAAAAACATCTGTAACAATGGTTTGAGCAATTGTGAGTAGAGAAAATCTATTAGTCTAACACTCCAGATTTCTGTTTTGAAATTTTATCCAAACTCATTGGTAAGTAGCTATGTTTTCGCTGACTAGATTTAGATCGGATGAAGCTTAAAAAGATAAGAACAGTTGTTTAAAGTATAATAAATATTATGTCGGTGTCTCATCAAGGCATACTAAATTAAAATGAATCAAATTGTTACGGAATAATAACCAATTTACCACAATGCAGATGAGAAAGCAGTTAGCCTCAAAATATACTAAATCTGAACAGAATAGCCACACGTATTTTTCAGGAATAGAATTTATTTGGAAATTAACACTACTTCAAAGATTAATGATTAAAATTGTAATTATAAGGGAGTCTATTAATTATTGGACAGTAACACTGTTCGTGTAGTGAGTTCGTTATATTGAGGTACAGTGTGTGTGTATACAAGTTCGCAGAACCCTATTACTTACCCACTATGAGTACAAACCTGCTGTAAGTAGTGTCCATCTACAATAAGACATGCATCTTCACATGAAATTTTCATTCAAATACATAATTTTTCTGGCGCATTTTTCATAATGTGTATTATTATGTCGTGCTCATTCGTCTGAGCCATGGGGATTGTTTATATAAACCTTAACTTTATAGTTCCTACACATGCATCGCACAAAAAAAAAGCTCCTTCTTGAAGCTAAAATTTTAAGGAGGCTTTTCAAAGGAATAATACAAGATAACAAGCAGAAACAATAAACAGAATACTCTTAAGTAATTCACGAGTAACTAAGATGTCTTGAATAAACTGTAACCTTTGAGATGCATAATGAACAAACTCGTCTTCACTGCTCGAACTAAATATGTTCAGAAGCTGGTGGAAGTAGTGGTGTAATCGTGCTGCTCAAAAGGTTACCCTGGCTTTATCTTTGTTAATACAAACATCTCAGATAACGCACTTATTACTCTCGGAAAAGTGACAGGGATACTGGCGCGCTTCTCGGACGTATGCTAAACACCAATGAATGCATCACTCTAGCCAATGAAATACGCAGGAATAACAAATGACAAATATATGTTAAGTCCACGTGGAGTAATCATTGGGTTATCTGAGAGATATCCATTAACAAAGATAAAGCCAGTTGTAAACTTTTGAGCAGCACGATAATAAAACACTACTGAAAAAGTAGCCTTGAGTGAGTCATTCACGGTGGTGCGCCGCAGAAGAAAACTGAGGTCCGCGCTGTGAAAGTGATATACCGAACTATTGCTCAGCTATAAAGCTTACACATGATATTACTGTTCTGCAAGGAGGGTGTTATAGGATAATTGATCAAGATCAAATACACGGCGCATAAATGGAATAAATAAGTTAGGATGTCAATATGTAAATTTTAAATAGAAACACTCAGGGAGCCAAAGGCCTTACCACGCTCAATCTTCAAATGCTGAGGTGCGTCGGCTTTGGTGCTTGAGAGATTTCAACACCAACTCTTTTTAAATTTCGTGGGAATCCATGTTTTAATCGCACACACTTAGAAAAAGTTCTTGACAAAAATCACATGCACGAAGTCTCCGGGCGGTGTAATGTGAAACAAATTATCCTGTATATTAAGTGTGATATAATGAATAACCATAACCTAATATTTGAGCAATTCTGAAGCATGCCTGAAAGTACAAAGCAGGGGGAACCACATCTTTCAAAAACTAGTATTTCGATGCTTCCCTTATACATTATGAGTGAACAACGGTGTGATGTTTATAACTTTCTAGCTAATACGTCTTAACATATTAAATAATAAACATACGTAAATAAAATTAATAGTAATTTATTGGACGTACATATATTATTTAATATTTAGCTCATTTTCGTGACAATTGACTAAATAAGAACATGAGAGTGTTCACCGTACCATCTTTTCAAACGATAACCGGTACTTTCTTTTGCAACGTTGCACTGTTCTCTGAATGTTGCGTAAACAAATCTAACTTGCAACTTTCTCTTTTCGTTACCAACAGCAAGTGGAGGTCTTCCACCCAAAAATTTTATGTAGAGATTTCGTAGTAAATCTAAGTTTTGAACTACCCTGAATCCAAAACAATTCTTTTTAGAAAAAGGTCAGTATGTTTAAGTGCTCCTGTGTCTGTGAACACCATAACTCAATCTTTGAAAATCTTTGTTTTGATCATTAGAGTATGTTGAACTTCATCAAGCATTTAGCAGACTTTTCGTTTTTGAGTATGCTATTAATAAACACCTGCATACACACATAATAGACCTTTCAAATATGCTGTTTTTAGATTCAATGAACTCAAAACATGAATTTTTTATGAAACCTCGATATGGCATTTTGTATGGAATAAATTACGTGAATTACATGTGGTCAATTTTAAAATTAGATTGACATTGCATCTAAGGTGTGCACAGTAGTAAAACGAAACCAGCTCTTATCGCGTGATTTACTCCACGTTGGGAAGATGGTCGGATGCCTCAGATATGAATCAATTCCTGCAGAATGGAAGTGGTGTAGCAACGAAATTAACTCCAGCAAATGAAGAATGCAATCACTACTCCGCTTCCATACAGTGAAAATCGATTTATATTTAACGTTAGTCAACAAGATACAACAGAACATCTTTTCCCCCTGGAGTAAATCACGTGGTACGACCTGGTTCCGCTTTACTGTTTTGAATACCTTATTTGCAACGCAAGTCTAATTATAACATGGACTATGGGTACTATAGGAATATATCGTTTCTATATGTGTTAAATTAGGCTTTGCTACACTGCTGTTCATCTCACATTAAAGGACCAATGACCAGGGAGCTATGAAAATCCAGACCTGCATTCTTCAAGAGCACAGGAGTTTCTAAGCACAAATCATTTCACTGCGCCAAATAAACATGAAAATGACACCGAGTAAGAATATCAATTTACTGTAAGAAATTTAGCAGTATCAAGTAATTGGTATTATTTACTCATCATTTGCAAGACAAGATATAGCTCCAATAAATATGTATTCAAGCTTTTGAAAAATTATTATATGCAATTCTTTAAAACAAAGCAAAGTGATTTAGCTTCAGTGAATTCTCAATATATGTTTGTACGTTAGATGCTATTTTCTTTTTAAGAAAGTGTAAGGTTTCATTTAAGTAATCTGACATTTTAAATTCTAATGTTTCACAAATCACCAAAATGCATATAATGCATAGTCTAGTCTTTGCAATGCTTTAGGTATTTTCCTGAATTACTTACTCAGTATGACACGCGATCTTTATTTTAAAAAACCCAATACGTTGCAGTCACATGACTTTCTCTACTATAGCACGAACTAAAACTTACACACACACTTATTCCGCTTTACATTTCATGCTAATCGAGATAAACTTTTGCAGAAATTATATTATTAAATATTTCGGTGTGGGTACAATGGTAATTAAATACCTTAAAGAACTATTTACTAAATGGTGGCTTTGAAATTCCGTTCTCTTTTCAAGCTCAAGAGATGAAAATGAGTAACAACTTCTCATATGAGAAAAGTATGGGTGTTGGAAAATTCAGATAAATGACAACGAATATCTCCGATATGGTTCACTCCAAAAAAAAATGTAAATGTTCTTTAACGAGATCTGACTTTTGTCTAGTAAGATCTCTTACAGTTTACCTGTCATGCAAAAGTCTTGCAAATTGATCAACAATTCCGAGGACATTTCAATAAAATCCAAGATATACATTTCGTTTGTCAGTAACAAGTAATTAATTAATCTTTATTTCCATTCCTTTAGACGTTATTATACATTTACGTACTTATTACTACGCTGAGTTGCTGCTTAACCTTGGGCCCAATAGAGTCTAACTCTAAGGCTGTCGATCTAATGGGTAGCTATTTGCATCTTATCTAGAAGAAAAAAGTAAAAAAAAATAAATTTCATCTTCATTTTCGTCGTGTTTACTTATCTTCCTCACCCATTTGGTTCTTACTTTGCCCATAGAGTTTCCAATTTCAAATAATTTCGTTTGTCATTAAGATATACTAAATATCAAATATCTTAAACAGCATAAATTAAAATCGCATTCTAATCAAAATTTTGTAGCATCCTTGGTAGGTGGCAAACTAAATATCAAATTTTATATTTAACCGAATTTTTGTGTTTAGTTATGCTGTTCACAAATACACACGCTCGGACATGTTTACTCAAATACTCTGTTTAGATATAAGGGAACTCAAAACATGTATTTCGGGTGGAGCCTCTATGTCGAATGTTTGGGTGAAATGCAATTCTTAGCGTACGGGTGCACGTACGAGAAAATGTTCAAAAAATCTAAAAAAAAAAAATTATTGTTTTGTAAAATAGTATATGGTGTTAGCTATCAAACGCCAAAATATTATGACTGTATGTGGTCTGTAAGTGCCTTTAAAAAATGAAATGCCCTAGTGTTGCGTAGTAGCCACGCCCCCTTCTTTCTGAGCATTTTCCTCACTCTTTGTTTGTACAAGATTTTTCCAGGCTGATTCTGAGACCGGTTGTGGGAGTTTAGGTAGGATTGAGAAGGCTGTGGTAATGTATTTCCTGTTTATCTGGTGCATGTGCTAACTTTGTTTTTTTTTGTGTATAAAAAGTTTGTGAGAGTTTTGAGAACTGAAATTAGTGGGGTTTTCTTCTGCTTTCGGTATCTTCTATCAAGATGGGGAATAGAAGAAATTTTAATAAGGTTAGTAAATCTCGTATTCAAAATATTACAAAGAAGAAGACAAATATACCAGAGAATGAGGTTAGTACACCTCCTGTTACTAAAAGCTCCGCTAGTAAAAACCTTGGAGGAATACTGAAGCTGTCAAATGATTGCAGAGAGGAAGATTCTTGCTTCAGAATAATTGATTTACAGTTGTTATCATTAGCTATAAGAAGCTTCTGTGCTTGTAGTTCTTGTGGACAAAACTGTTTGAAGCTATATGATGATTGTAATAGATGTGGTTTAAATTGCACTTTACACATAGTCTGTGAAAAATGTGGGTGTGATTATACCTTCAAAACCTCACAAAGTTCAAACTGGCAATATGAAGCCAATCTAAGGATGGTATATGGTATGAGGTGTGCTGGTATTGGAAGAGAAGTTGCAAATTTGTTTTGTGGTACGATGAACATGCCTGCACCTCCTGTCAAGTGTACTGCTTATCAGTCAAATTTATACACCGCATTAGAAAATGTTTGTAATGATACCATGACAGAGGGTGCTAAAGAAGCTGTTGCTCATAACAGTACAGAAGAAAAAGTAATTGGGACTGATCTATGTGTATCATGTGACAATATATGGATGAAACGTGGCCACACATCTCTCTATGGAGTTTCAACAGTAATAAGTGTAGATACAGGAAAAGTTTTAGATTTGCAAGTTATGAACAAGTTTTGTCATGTATGTACAAATAGAGAAAAAGATAATGATAAAGAAACTGAAGAAAAATGGTTGGAAATTCACAAGAAAACTTGTTCAAAAAACTTTACTGGCAGTAGTGGTGCAATGGAACCTGCAGGCATGATGATGATATTTTCTAGGTCACAAGAAAAATATAAGGTTAGGTATACAAAATATCTAGGTGATGGTGATTCTAGTGCTTTTAAAAGTGTACTAGAGAGCTACTAATATGTCCCCAATGTAAAAATTGAAAAACTTGAATGCATTGGCCATATACAGAAGAGAATGGGTGCTCGTCTGAGAAAGCTATGTCAAGAGATGAGGGGGAAAAAAGCTCAAGGATGGCAAACCTATTGGTGGAAAAGGAACATTGACACAGAAAGAAATACGTGTACTGCGAAACTACTATGGACTTGCTATCAGAAGAAACATTGGAGATGTGAAAAATATGCAACGTGCAGTGTGGGCCACCTATTTTCATAAACTCTCTACTGATGAAAACCCACAACATGGTCTTTGAGATGAATCTTGGTGTCCAGTGAAAATAAATGAGCCATATAACCATAGCCATAGTCTTCCAACAGCTGTCTTAGAATCTATGTATAAAGCCCACCTACCAATTCTTAGCACGCCCAGACTTGCTAAAAAAAGTATCCATGGCAAGACACAAAAACCAAATGACAGCCTCAACAGTATGATATGGAAAAGGTGTCCCAAAACATCATTTGTGTCTTCCATAGTTGTGAAAATGGCTACATTTGATGCTGCAATAGTGTTTAATGATGGGAATGTTGGCAGAAAGAAAGTTATGCACCAGTTAGGGTATCAACCTGGTGTGTTTATGGAAGCAATTTTGCAGAGTATCGACAACATTCGCATCGCTGGTTGAGACAGAGCTATGAAATTAATGCAAAAGGAAGCAAGACAGAAGAGGAATTTAAAAAGAAAGGCTGAAGAAGACCAGAATGAGGATACAGACTATGGATATGGGAAGTTCTGACTTAAAATTAAAAGGTAAACTGAATAATGTTTATTGTATCTTTAATTGCGTTTTCCCGTAACTTGCATTTTCTACATCAACCCATGTTTCCCTCAAACTACTTCATCTACAGTGATGCAATTTAGCACAAAGCTTTCTTATGCCATAATGGACATTTTGTTGGTTCTAGAATTTAAGATTAAGCTCCAGATGGTATGTGAGGATACAAAATATATGAAATTATTTTAATTTTTAAAGGATACATATGATTAACATTTTTTTCAAATTCTATACAGCTTCAATAAGAAATCTAAATCCAACAAATTCATTTTTAATGTATTTTAAAATAACATACAGCATTGCAGAAAGATAGCATATGTGAATTTTGAACAACATGGCTTAGGTTTGTACATATCTCTGCATATAGAACAAATATGTAGCATTAGTTATAAGCAATGGGAAATTATAAAAATTGTGCATATTAACTGTATTATCTTAAATGAGTATACCAAGTTGCAGCTCTCTAACTTGAAAACTTTGGCTTTTGAGGCTAATTATGTAAGACCCTAAATATTTGCATACGTCCCCCCTTAACGCAGTAGAGAGAGAGCGAGAGAGAGAGAGAGAGAGAGAGAGAGAGAGAGAGAGAGAGAGAGAGAGAGAGAGAGAGAGAGTAAACAAAATATTCCATTTGTACGGCTTTTATAAAAATAAACGATATAGGTAAGAGGATGTAGGACGCGAGACTTGTGCTTTGTTAGGATTGCATTGATGTGGTGAGGAGTCTCCTTACACTTTCGGTAGGCACTGTAAGTCGACAGGCAATAGCATTAAATATGCGCAAGTAATTCACGGAAATAGTGAAGAGACAAGGAAGCGTCCTCACATACACAGCTGTCTGTTTTGCAGGTACTGACATGATGCAAGTGGTAGGTGAACTTCAGAATATGCTTGCCGTTGCAAACTTGCTACTGCTGACGAGCAAACTTCCCGTTGTGTTCAACAACGTTGACATTCCCTCTTCGCTACATTATTAACAACACTGATGGGTACAGGAGCACCGAAATACTCATATCTTAAAACTCAGTATCGCTGTACCTTCACTAGGGATACATCGCAGCCCATTGAAAGCAAATGCAAATACAACATACTCATTACTGACATTAGGGAGATTAAAGGACGAAAATAAGAAACAAAAAAGTCATTTTTAATGTTTTCTACTATCTTATTATTTCGGATTCTCTCTTTTATTTGTATGTGTTTTTGCGCTTACTCTATGCCATAATATTTGTTTAAAATGTGGCATATTTCTGAAATGCTTTAAGTGTAAAAGGAGTTCACTCTATAAAAAAGAGTTGCAGACCTATTTCTATTGTGTTTATTTTTTGAAGAAAAAAATACATTCAAGTCTTCTGTAATTGTAATGAAAACATACCTTGAAGGTCAAAGCTTTATAGTTTCAGTTCAATTAGGTTTTATTTCTAGGAAAATCGCATGCGATGACATTTATATCTTTAAATATTTTACTTAGAGATATTGAAAAAGGATATGATGTTTGTGGCATGTTGAGCGTTCTAACTAACGTTTTGATTTACATCTCTCATGATTTCTTTGTAATAAATGAACTAGCTTACTATGTAATAATAGCACTGAACATGGCCTCTTAAAATCATTTTGAAAGATCAAACCTCTCTTGTCCAACTAAATTGTGAAATAAGTATAGATTGTCTTACCAGTTCTTTTGCTTCTCAAAGATCTACTCTGTGCCAATTTTACTCTTAATTATGGTTAACGAATAGACCCATAATATGTCTGCTACAACAATATTGTATGCTGATGATTGCACTTTAACCTATAATTCCAACTAACATTCCTATATATAGGTACATATGTACCATATTAGTCTTAAAAGTAGGTACTAGGCATAATCCAACATGGATCAGTTAAGCAACTAAGTCTACCTGCCCGCCTCGGTAGCGTGGTGGTAGAGTATCTGCCTCACGTTCAAAAGGTCCCGAGTTCGAATCTCTGTCAGGGTGAGTTACCTGGATAAGGTTTTTCCAGGGTTTTCCCTTATCCTGAAAGATGAATGTCGGGTAGCTCTAAGCTCTATAGACTCTGGGATCATTTGAGCATCATTTCACCCATTCCATTCATCGTCCGATATGACTTAACGTTGGAGGACGTAAAATTACAATAATAATAATAATAATAATAATAATAATAATAATAATAATAATAATAATAATAATAATAATAATAATAATAATAATAATAATAATAATAATAATAATAATAATAATAATAATAATAATAATAATAATAATAATAATAATAATAATAATAATAATAATAATAATAATAATAATAATGAACCTATCTGAACCATAACTTTTCCGGGCTTTCCCCGGGTTGCTAGGCGAATGCTGTGTAGGTTAATTACATCCCCCGAATTTCCTGTTCTTCCATTACATTTTCATTATCATTTCACATCATCTCTCATGTGGTGGTCTCTTTCAAGGTAGAAGTATCGGAGGGTGTATAGCGGTGCATGGTAGGATGATCTGCTCTGAGTGAACACTTTCTTCACAGGTAGGGTGGACTCCGATCTCCGAGCGATTCAGGAACGGGGCTGGTGGGATGCCGGTTGTGCAAGCCTGCCTACAGTCTTCCTTGCATGTGGGAGGAGGGTGAGGTGGGGTCAGCCTCCGGCTTCCGAACCGGCCTCGTGAATGTTTCGGGGCTACGTTGGGTGGAAGGGCGGTTGTCCTGAACTATCTGGGAGTTTCTATCTAGTAAAGTGTAGGGACCCCACCCTCTGTACTGTGGTGACTCCTTGGGATCAGCCACGCTCTGTCTCCTTGCACCTCATCCTCCCTCTCGGGGGTGCCCCACTTGGGACATAGGTACAGAACACCAGTCAGGTCGAAGTGCCGAATCCACTCCGAACAATTCAATCCCATCCAATCCAATCCGGAGTAAAATACCTGTTCAGAAGTTTCGCAAATTACGCTCCTAGGTTTTATAAATGCACGTAAAACTCGCCTTATTTTACAGTACTTTTGCTTATACGCTTATATTTTCTAGCAGTAGTATCTATTTTAGTAATAGTCTCTCATTACAGAAAAGGTTGTTACAAAATTGCAAAGTCTCCTGCATTCACAACCTGTAATTCTTATTTTCTCTTACACGTAAATAGTAGGTAGACAAATTATTACCTCCCTGCCAAATATCCATAAAGAGTTCTCACTGGAGGTTTTGAGGCCAACTAAATCAAACAAAACATTTTTAGAAATATCTCTGTGTATGTATGTTTGTGAATAGTATAACTTGAACACGAAAAGTTATTTAGATTACATAGTTTCGGAAATAATGGCTTATGAATTTAGCAGTTTTAGTATAGGTGAGATATAGCATTTAATCTCCTTTTTTAACTTTTTATGGCCTTTAAGCTTACAAAATGGTACGACACTGCTATAAATTACACATAAGTATTCTCATAATTCTGTTGGTACATTTTGAACGGAAGCAAGCCCGACGTCTTGTAACAATATCATGAGTTAGCACATTGTGAAGTAAGAACCACAAATTACCTTTAGTAGGTAAAGCAGGCATTCCACCTAGAAATTCAATATCGACATTTTACCGTATACATACGTTTTGAGGTCCATTAATTCCTTCAAACAAAACATGCTACCGAATGGTCCTTTTGCATCTGTCGTATATACCTGTCTACCCGGCTGTCAACACGAGAAGTCCAAAAATAACAAAATTTTATATTCGAGTCCGGCGCTAAAAAAAGGGGGGAAATGACACATACGCACATACGTATGCATTACCAATTAAAATGCGTGTCTTGGATCTTGTGTGAACAGTTTTTAACGTTCTCTTCAATCAAAATTAATTTGCATGGTTATTTATAGCTGATAAAAATTAATGTAGAGCTCATTGGAATATATAACTAATACCAAATGTCCCTGAAACACTAGCATTTTCCAAATATTCGTTGAAATACTGTTTACATTTTCTTATAGTGAATTGTCATGCATCACCTATAAAGTGACCGAGTGAAATGGTCCCGCTGTAAACAAGTGAGTTTCGCATTCGTGAGGTGCCTGGTTCAGTTCCTGGTTGCCATACACTCAGATCATGTGCTTATCGTGTTCTTCTTCTTATTTCGCAGGATGAATGTAGAACTGGTTTTCTACCACCACGGACCTACTCTCTCCCATTTCCTTTCCCTTCATCCCCTATTGCATGTTACTGGCAACCGTTCATTCCTCCCGGGATTATGCACAAAAGATCGGTTGCGGATCGAGGTGCTAGGTATCCCTCCTTCAACTAATGTTCCCTCTACCCATCATAAGCTTAACACTGCTTTCCCACATAAATTAATTAGTATCAAGCTGTGGTAAATAGTAGCCGGATTGCTTAATCGGAGATCATGTGCGAAAATGCGAAAACATTACTTAAGAATGATTAGAATTGAAACAATTATAAATCCTATAAAGCACATAATATCTGTGTTTACACTGCTTTATGAATGTGAATAATGTACTCTTGACAAAGTGACACTGACGACGAATAGAAGTAACTAATTCTGTGAGGAATTGTAAAATACAGGAAGAACATTTTTATTCAAAACGATAACACTAGTGATGATCTGAAAATATTTAATGTCCTAGACAACATTGGGAATACGGATTAAAACGTATACATATGTATAAAGCATGAAAATAAATACCCTAAAATATTTTGGAAACATAATGTTCAAAGGACTAACAAGAATATGTCGGACAGTTAAACAGTGGAGAGACCAGTTTGTGGAGGGGGAAATTCTCAACAAATAAAAACAAGAAGAAGATTTCGAATAAAGAAGTTATGCGTAACGTAAATATTTAGAACATCTTATATGAATATTATAACAGATAATTTTATAGGTGAAGTTGTATCACACAAAGTCGAGTGAATTTACGTATCGGAACT
>CM060950.1:315428555-315526055 GCA_030765055.1 Mantis religiosa
ATTTTATTAACCTTAATTATTAATTAACGAGAAAGAATTTTGTGAGTAGATCCTTTATAGCTTATTTCTTACTTGTTTACGTTTTGACCTTAGATTAAGGTGCTCAGATCCTCTCCCTGCTTTACGTGTCGACATAAAGCATATAAAGTAGTTTATTTCTTTGATCTTTCATCACCAAGCTCTATACAGCCACTCACTGAGAAGGTTATTACTTTACTACGGACAACATAGTGTAACATTCAACTGCCAATCTTGCGGCGAATCGCCATTCAGTTACACGCAATCAAAGTGCCGCCCAGCGGTGCACCGATAAAAAGAGAAAGCTGTATTATTCTCCTGATATACCACAATGTGATAGAGTCTGCACTCAGTAATATCGATTAGCGTGTGTGTAAGGGACGGGCGGGGTGTAAGACGGCAGAGAAGAAAGGGATGGGAGGAGGGCCCGTTTTAATTACTCGGAAAATTCGTAACACGCGGGCAATGCTATTAATGCTCATTGTTTAACTTGTTACTCTCCCCTAGCCAGTCTTGCCAACTTCTGGAAAACGTTTCTAGCTTCTCGGTTTGAGATAATATCGACTGAGCAAGGCGTGGCAACACAATGTGATTTTCTTGAGGTTACATGCTGCATCATTTTCAGAAGTTCTTGTTTCAAAATATGCACAGGTTGTTACAAATCGTTGAAATGGCATATTGCAATTCAAGTGGGTAATTGCATCATTAGAAATTGAGGAAGACCCTTGTCTGAAGTAACGAGTATTCTGTACCTACCAAGCGGGATGGCTCAGACAGTTTCGTCTGTGGCCAGCATTAGGGAGGACCAGGTTAGATTCCCGTGGGATTTTTCGGTAGTTTCTCCGGGTCAGCAGTTGAATGTTGGATAGGTTAATTACATCTTCCGAAATTCCAGTCCCTCCATTTCGCTTCCTTATCATTTTATATCATCTCTCATCTGGTGGTCTCTTTCAGGGTAGAAGTGTCGAAGGGTGTCTTCGAAGGGTGTCTCGGTGCTGCATGGCAGGATGATATGCTCCTGGTAAACATCATCGTTCTCCGGTGGAACAGTCTCCGATCTCTGAGCCGGAATGACTTCGACTTTTCAGGAACGCAGTCGGCGGGACACCTACCGGAAGTATTCCCAGCTCTAGCTGCAGCCTCCAGCCTCAAAGCTGGACTGTGGACTGTTTCGGGACCATTGTAGGAGGAATGGTAGGTGTAGTGGACTGCCTTGGAATTTCAAGCTGGTAAATGGTAGGGACTTTGCCCCCTGTACTGCTGTGGCTCTTTGGGGCCGGCTACACTCTTTCTCATCTCACCTCATCCTTACTCCCGGAGAGGCCCCACTTGTGGCATAGGTACAAAAGATCAGTCTGGTCGACGTGCCGAATCCCCTCCAGCAGACCAGCAGATCAGCAGAAGAATCGGGTCACTCAGGTTTACCTGAGTGGGGTGTTTACGCCACAGCACCTAGCCGCTTAGTGCGACTTTTTCTGGGCGGTATAGATGATGTTCCTTGCCTCAAGCGTTTGTGTAAGGGCATAGGTTTCTCTGATCTGTTGGGTTAAAGCTGCCGCCTGCGGTATGTATTCCCAAGGCTGCCTTCACCTGGTCTCCCCGCTTGAAAGAGGTCAGAGTGCAGGCAGCACGATCTGAGGGTTCGGAAACTGTGTGAGGGTAGAGTTTCTAGACACATTTCTGGTTCTGAGGTTTTTGGTGAAATGGAGGGAATACTCATAGGCTAATAGCCCATGGCGTCCTTCGGGAGTGTGTATCTCCTCCTCCTGCGAGGAGCTCTGTGGTCACACCGACCCAGAGAGCTGACCAGCTGTGAGGATGGGTAGATATTTTATTGTGGGGGGTTCGAGATCTCCTCTTACCATGTCCACTATATATGGGATTTGGGAATATTCATGTAGGATATGAGTATGGAATCTGCGCCCAGTATTATAGATCATCCTTAATGCCCGATTCTTCACGAACTGCAGTCTACGGATGGTGGTCGGAGCCGCCAGTTCCCAATCTCGCTCCCGTTCAGGATCATGGGTGGACTAGTCGCCCGATACAGACGCAGTTTGAGGTGTGTGGGCATCTTGGATTTGAAGATGGGTAATCACTGCCTGAGTGCAACATGGCCTAGTCCGGCCTTGGCTCTGACGTGGGGTGTGAAACTTAGCCGGCGATCAAGCAGGACACCCAGGTATTTGGCCGAAGTAACCCAAGGGATTTGCCTCTGCTGCAGCCTCAGTGATCCCGTCGGTCGCCAGCATCCGACCTTAGCCAGCAGAAGAGAAGAACTCTTCCCTGGACTAATTGCCATCCTCCAATTCTCATTTCAGCGACCGATCGCTCGGAGCTGTCGTTGCAGTGGCAGGAAGCAGAACTTGCCGTTTTTATTACGTGCCATTATAAGAACATCGTCCGCATACTGGCACGTAATTGTCTATGGTTCTGTGAGGAAGTCAGACATGTAGGCCGCGAAGAGCAATGGTGATAGAACACTACCCTCCGGGACTCCCGCGGCTATAGGTCCGACACTGGAAACCTTTCCTTCCACTCTCTCCCTGAACGTGCGATCCCTAAGGAAACTGCTGATCAGCGCGAGATAGGGAGGAGGAATGTTAACTTCCTTGAGCTTGTACAGTAGACCCTGATGCCAAGTGGTCGCAAAGGCCTTTTCCACATCCAACAGGACTGCGATGGTTTTGAAGTTCTCCTGGAAACGCAGGGTTACCTTCTCAAACAGTTGAAGCAACTGCAAGGTCGGGGAGTGCCCCCGCCAAAAACCAAACTGATGATCCGAGAGGAGTTGCCTGTCCTCAAATAGAGGTGTCAGGCGGGCTAGGAGCAGCCGTTCGAAAATTTTCGAGACGACTGGGAGAATGCTGATGGATCGGTAGTTACAGGGAAAGACCGGATCCTCGGCGGGTTTCAAGAAGCAGACCACCCTGGCCTCCTTCTAGAAGATCGGGAAGTGGCGCAGCTGGAAGAAAGCATTAAATATCCTCGTCAAATGGATGACGAATCTCTTGGGAGGGTGCTGGAGCATGATCACCGTGATGTCATCATATCCATGGGATTTATTTGGTTTGAGATTTTTGATTTCGGAAGCCAACATTTTAGGGGTGACTATAGGGATATGGATCTCCGCGTGTCTCGGAGGTGGGCCCTCATAGAGGAACTCCACCTCCGCTTCCACACGGTCAGCAAAGTCCTCGTCTTGGGGGGTTCTCTCTAGGTTGGAATTGACACTCTAGATAGTCTGAAAGCACTATGACTTTCTCGTGGGGCTCAATGGCGAGCCTCCCGCGAGTGCCATACAATTTATGCTGGTACAGAACTTTGTTTTTACCTAGAGATTTAATTATTCGTCATGCTTTCTTTCCTTGCAGATTGATATTCTGCACAGCATTTTCCCAGGTAGCAGCTCGGTGAGCTCGGAGCACCCTTCTTGCCAGGCACTTTGACCGCTGGTAGACTGCGCCTATCCTGGGATGGCGGAAATTTTGTCACTGCTTCCGTACGGTAGCTTTGGCTTTGAAACGCTGCCGAATCTCATTTGGGATGATTCTAGGATTAGGCTTGTTAGCCGGGAATCGGTAAGTGTGTGCTCTTGCGGCCTCATGGATTTGTTGTGAGAAACGTGTCTTCGCCAACTCCAGCGCTTCAATGTCATGGATGCGTGGACGTGGGTCGAACGTTTGGTTAAGGGTTTGGATGGCAGCATCCCAGTCGTCCTCATACTCCCAATCAGGGAATTTTAGTGCAGGTGTACTGATATCGGTGTCGACTGTGACATGTGTCATGGTCGGAGTTAAGCTCGTTGACTACCGAGAGGTTCAGATAGTAAGGGATTTTTAGGTGATCATTATGTCTATGGTATCCGGTCTGCCGCAAGCCGGATGACCTGTTCCGTCTCTCGGTCCGTGCGCGATCAGACCTGGGGCTCCGCTTATGTGGTGGAGGGGCCCTCGTCCTCTCTGGTTATTGTTTCGTCTATTCCAAAGCCCATGTTTCGCGTTGAGGTCTCCTGCAATGCAAACCACAGGGCGTAGGTTCAGTAAGTTTCTGTAGTCTGCCTCATAGAAAGGATAGCGAGCTGTGTCGTAGGCTGCTATCATCAGAGAGTCCAGAAAATGGCTATTCCGCCCACCTGACGACCGTTTCTATCGCACCTGTAGGTGATGAAATTAGGCAACGAGAAATCAATACCAGCCTGTAGGTATGTTTCACATACTATTATAATGTCAATTCCGTAGGTCTGTACAAACTCAAGCACGGCAGGTTACTGTGCCCCTATCCCGTTCACATTCCATAATGCCACTCGTAATGGTTCTCGGGCAAGTCCGTGGGCCATTACAGTTCGGTACTTGGGAACAGCTCCGCGAGTGTTTTGAGGAAGATAGCATATTTTTCCAGGGAGTTGTAATAAGGGTCATTCGTTACTCACTTGCACTCTCTAAGTGTGGGGAGAATCCTGTGGAGGAGATCGCTGAACCACAGAGATAGGTCCCTGAAATAATCGACGTCTCTCTCAGATATAGCTGTCGCCGCAGTTAGGAGCGGCCAGAGAGGTACTGTGACTTTAGCTGGCGCCGGTTTGGCTACTGGAATTGCAGTATACGCCTCCTTGTGCGGGGCTTGCTGCTGCTTCTTCTGAGGGACAGCAGTTGCCTTTGCTGCCTGCTGCTGTGGATCAACAGCAGGTTTTGCTGCCTTCTTCTTGTTCTTCTTGGATCACTGAGGCTTGGGCTGGCTAGCCTCTATGAGTGTAGGAGCAGTAGCTGTGTGCGTTTCCTTCATTGAGGCGATTACAGATTGTTCCGCCCGCTCTACAGTTAGTTCCGCCCTAGCAAAGGCTGCCGTAAAAGACACGACAGGTCGGACAGTTGCCTTCCCGACATCTGTTTTGCGGCGGCTTTCAATTATCCCCTACCTCGCCACACAGCCCTTGTAGACGCTACGTGGTCCTGCTGGCAGTTGGCGAATCTCTCCTCTTCCGGGGCTTTATTACAGTCCCTCAGAAAATGGGGTCCAGCACATCGCAAGCATACTTGCTTTCGCTCGCATGGCGCGCTGGAGTGATGGAACCCTATGCATCTGTGGCACTGGACTGGGCCGCTTTGGCCGTAGAATCTCTCGATCCTAACGACCGTATGGAACAGCTTCCGGGCGGAGTCGATAGGTTGCTCCGACTCTCCAGCGACCTTGTCCACAAAGACCAAGAAGAGAGGCATGGGAACTTTCAGAGGCCCTTCTTCTGTATATATTGACTTCTTCAGTTGTGCAACTGAATTCGCGTTGATTCCGTACGCCTCAAGCAGAGCGGCCTTCACATCTTCAGGTGGGCACTCGGAGTCAAGACCACTTATGACCCTCCTTTCAACGTTAGGACGCTGAGGAGAGTAGGAATAGAAAGGGATCTCCAGTCCCCTTAGCACCTCTTTGGCTGCCCTGATGTCAGCAAGACTTTGTCTGGATGTGAACCTTTCGAGGTTTCCTCTTCACCTCGAAATCTTTCACTTTAGAGGCCAATTTGCGCATAACTGCGACGTTGTTTTTAAAGATGTCCGCCATCATTGGTGGCATCTTGGGCTCCCTTTTGGGTAGGGGTTGCTTCTCCCCAAGTAGAGGGCTGTTGTGGTTGTCCCTTGTCTTTGGGACCGGAGTTGGTTCTCTTCCGCCTCTTAACGATAGTGAAGTCGTCAAGGTCGAACTCTCCCTCCGACTCAGGCAGACGTGGGTAGACCGAAGGAGCCGCAGCCTTCCTCTCTAGGCTTTTTGCCTTACTAGTAGTTCCCGCAGGGAGAGGACAGGTACTAGTAGATGGTTGTTGCCCGTCTTGGTTATTTAAGGTGGCCGCAGTTGCCCTCCGGCTGTCCGCAGCGGACCGGACCTCTCTAGGGACCTCCCTAGGGTAGGCGCCTTCGAACGAGTCATGTCGACTCTAGGTTCAGAACTAGGGTTCTGACCCTTGGCTGTGGTCTTGCTGTCATCGTGGCCAGTTTGTCAATGTCCTGAGTCAGGAAAGACAGATATAGTGGGAGAGTAGTAAGAAACTATACTTATGTCTTCTGCTGGTATCGGCACGTACTCTCATGGCCGCGTGAAAGCTTGTGGAGGGTACACTGCCCACTACTTTCCGCTTGTGCTGCTAAGAAGAAGCTGGTGTCCGATTGTACGATGGAGCTGTATTTTGCGCTGCTTCGTGGGGTAGAAAGGCTCTCCATATATCACCAGTCAAGTTCGTGAAACAATTCGAATCCCCTCCGTACAATTCTATCCTAACATATCCTATCCTAATCCTACCCTATCTATTCTCTACTCCCGAAATTCTCCAAGTCCTCAACGACTGCATGCTTCTTCGAACCCTTGAATATTAGTAACATTAATTAAAATAAATATAGTGACAGCTGCTGGACATGGTGGTTCCACATACAAAGTTACCAACATTAAAGGTGGCAATCTGTTATACAAGCCTGGCTGTTTACTTTTAAAAAATCAAATTGTTCCCTGAATTGAATTCAGAGTGAATATTAAAAAATACAAAGGAAATTAAGATTCGGTTAAGATATTAATGGAAAAGTTTACCTATAAAAATTGTTATATTTAGTGTCAGCAACAACAAACACAATAAAGTTATAGGAGTTTTATAGTTCTCACAAGCTTGCAGTAATATAAAACTAAAATTTAATTTTTTCCAATACTTAACGTTTAAAACATAATATACTTGTCTTCAAATGTAAGATTGCGTACTTGTAGTATCCACATTTAATGATTAAAATATTAAATTAGTTTTTAGTTTTAACTTATTCTCCAATTTTCATAATATTACTGTTGGAGTAAATATAATTAAACCATATCGATAAGTTTTTAGTACTGAATGCAGCAAATTCATTTTTCAACAGGACAACATAAACGGAAAGTGCAACAAAATCGATAGTCACAATAGTCACAAAATAAGCTTTACATCTGTATAAGATTTATAAACTCCCCTTACAGAAAACCTACTTTAAGGATTCAATTATTTCAGTACAATGATAAAATATTATGTAGTTCTCATTATAGAAATACCATATTAATGCAAAATGTTCTAGAAGAATTTTCTACAAAATGTTTCTTGAGTGCCCATATTGATGACTCACTTCTAATAACTTAATTTGTCTCGGTATTTCATATTGACTCGGTATTTCAAACCATGAAGCAATTTCCTATAATAAAGAAGATCCTTACCAACGTGACTATTCTGTATATACTTCTAAATACACTTTAGTTCAAAAACACTGCATGATATCACGCACCCCGAAAGCAAACCGTGAATATACTTCCTTGTCTCATTTTACCACCCTCTTCTCCATGAATTATCACTTCATATCACTCTAAGCTTATTTAGTTTACATACTGTTTCTGAATTTCGAAGGCAAATAAATATTCATATCTGATATAAGTACATGGTACATTATACTGTTTTTTGTAATTTATAAAATTAGCAACGCGATTTTTAGTCCACGGTTTTCAAAATTCTGTTAAGAATCTGTAACTGAATTCGGTCAGCTACTGTTTTCGGAACAAGGGAAACAGAGTTGCAAAGCTGGAACTCAAATTTGTACTATATCAAATCCTGGATAAGTATGCTCAGCTAATTTATTAACAAATAGGGACACCAAAGAATCGTTCATTGGCAGTGAGGAGCAGGCAAACGATATCTTTCGCACAAAAAGAACAAATAGTCCTTCTTTAAACTGGACCATAGAGACTTCCCCAGTAAGAACAGAATTAGGGCATGGAGACAGACGCTTTTTTCCACGCTGATTCAATGGCTACTGTCAGACGAAAACGTGCACCGCATGGCCGAAACATTTTAAAGAAGCCCAAGTTTAAGTGCGTTCCCAGAATCTCATAGGAATTTTCTGTGTCAAAGTCTACTTTGCGCAGCATACTGGCACGCTGGGCAAGCGTTTAAAGGCGCATTGTTTGACACTATTTTGCACATCGAATACGCACGATTAGTGGGAGTTTAGATTTTGTGGATAGTATATTACGTAATGCGTTGGGGAGCATGTTTTAGGTGGATTATACCGAGCGGGATGGCTCAGGCGGCTTCATCTGTGGCCCAAATGCAGGAGGCCCGGGTTCGATTCCAGTGGCCGACCTACCTGACCCATGGGTTTTTCGGAGGTTTTCTCGGGTCGGCAGGCGAATGATGAGTAAAGAATTTCCTTTCCATTTCATCTCCATTATCATTTCATATCATCTCATCTGGTGGTCTCCTTCATCGAAGAAGTGTCGGCGCGTGTCTCGGCGCTGTCGTAAATCCTTATATCGGCTGCCCTCTGTTTCGTCTTGCCTCATCCTTCCTCCCGGTGATACCCCACTGGGGCTTAGGTACAATAAACCACAGATTTTGGTGCCGAATCCCCTCCGTAGTGATCCTAATCTTAATCCCAGGCGAATGATATATTTCGCACACCATCATACTTGGATTTCTGTCCAAATTTAAGAGTCCATAACCTAATGCAATTCTATTGAAATAATTTTTCTTTTTTAGGCTTCTGTATTTGGAACCAGTAGGTGAACTGTACCCGGAGGCTAAGATACAATTACACAAGTTACTTTGATAATTTAAAAGCTTTAATAAATCTCTTATTTACACTGACAGCTTACTTGCACAATTACACTTAACCTAAACTTCCTCGAAGTACCTATTAAAACTTAACTCTAACACCTGCCATTACACGATTTTGAACTGCACCCGGGAGCTAAGACAGTTATAAATCACCGTGCGCGAGCTATGACAGGAGAACCCCGACTACCCTGTCTCGTCAGCTCGGAGAGCTGTTCGAGAGAGGAACCAAAGCAACCTTCACGTGCTCACACGGAGAAAAAGGGAAACACAAAAAACTGAGGCACACGCCTCGTAAAGGAAAGGTGCAATCAGCACATAAGCTGGAAGTATTTTCTCAACTGCAACAGAAATATCTATTTATTCTCTTTCAACAAGACGGTGTATCACCTAACTTAGATTAAGTGAAGGTGTCTAACACGGACAAAGAAGAAAAGGCTGTTTACGGTATCAGTCAAAGCCCGCCTCGGTAGTGTAGATGCTAGTGTGTCCGCCTCACGTCCAAGAGGTCCCGAGTTCGAGTCTCGGTCAGGGTGACCTATCTGAATAAGGGTTTTTCCGGGCTGTTCCATTATCCTGAAAGATGAATGACGGGCAGCTCTAAGCTCCATGGACCCTGGACACATTTGAGCATCATTTCACCCATTTCACTCACCGTCCGATACGACAACGTTGGAGGACGTAATATTAAAAAAAGTACCAAAGAATTTCTCTCCAAAAGAAAAGGCTTTATAATTTTTATACTTGAACAAGCATCTCGGATATTCAAGGAAGTAATTTTTAATTGGTATGAGAATTATAGCCAAGCCGAGCATAAGTGTAATAGCTTAGAATCCAACGAACGCGGAGGAAGTGAGGAAACACTTTATCTGAATGGTTCGGCGAGACTGTTCACGACAACTTTTGTGTAAGTCTTTTAGTATTGGTTTAAAGTTATAAGTTTGGCATTCGAAATATAATCAACCAATGAACAGAGATCGGCTTCAAGCTCAGCATAAAGGATATCTGGGAAGTAAGATAATCATTTACCAGAGTGGTGCGTCCAAGTAAGTAGCGCGGAAGTGCACTAGATAGAAGTGGTTTAGCATTTGCTTACCAACATAAACCTTAATCATTACATCGGCACAGTGTTATGCACTCGACTATATATAGGCAATACATTCAAAACAATGATTGCAAAGCATGTACGAGAGATTATTATACATCAACAAATTACTATAATTATAGTACTTCTAAATTGCAGATGACTTTTATTTATCTTTAATGATCTAGTCCTGTAGAGTTAGTCAGTGAATGTAAAATAAGGGTTTATTTTAATTGTAGAAAGCATGATTGATACTGCCTGAAATGTTTTGCAATATGCAAAAAATGAATAAACACAATGCCGTGGTGGTACCGACTATTACTTAACATTTACTATCACTTTATCCGTTCACAGAAGATTCCTGTTTTCTCTAACGCTATTTATATCCCCTGGAAGGTAGCATTACACATCAAGCTGTGTATCCCCTCCATTCCACGCAGGCTCTCCATATCCCTAAGACCAAGTTATATCCTCTCACAATCCCTGACCAACCATGGACGCTTCAGATCATACCTCCACAGAATTAACAAATCACCGTCGCCATTATGCAGCTGCCCCGAGAATACACCACAGACAGCAATACACATACTAACAGAATGTACACTCATCTCAACAGACCGGCCTACAATAGTGTCAAAGCAAGTCCTGTGCCAGAAAATAAACACCCACATAAATACCGTAGAAGTGAAAGCTTCATCAACATCTTCCACTCACTTCAAGAATAGCTTCTTAAATTTAACTGTATAGGGTAAGTGGCCTTAATCACTCCAATTTTAGAAACATTAACTTAACTCGAGAAACATGAATAGTCGTAACTGGAAATGTTGCTCCTTGATGTCAGTAGTTAAGCGTTCTGTGATATTTTTGTCTAATTTTAAAATCGGTAGGAAATATTTTTTTGAACCTGAAACAATTTTGTTTGTAACTGGTGCCATTTGGAAAATAGCTGCCAAAATCGCTTGCCAAAATATCACTTCCTTAATTGGCATTGAATTCAATAGACTTGAAATTTAATTGAACTTTTAAGTCTTCTAATATTCAATACAATACACTTGAAAAACAATTAAAGAGACAAATAGTACACAAAATGACTAAAGTCAAAGTGTCAAATGTCACAATAGACAAGTTTACAGAATAAAACACTTTCTCTTTTCTCTTTAGTTGGTATGACAGTGTCTAAATTTTATGAATGTGTCCAACGATCATCGAGCTCAAGCATGATTTTCTCTTTAACAGAAGATCTGATAAATTTTATAAAATGATGCAGACACTCTATAAACAGATCTGAATTAATGTAGCCTGTCTCAGATACTTCAACCCAACTGCCCTAGGAGCTTCGGTTCTGAGGTCTATGCAGCTCATCCTTGTGAAAATTAATATTGGGGGTACAAATTACCACCTGCACTACAACAGCAAAGTTCTGCAGTATTTACTGCTGTTTCTCCTGTAGGCAGTTGACAAATTCTAGCCTTCCCTTTTCCCCCAACTATATTCTTAGATATCTTTTGGACTGTTTAAATGTCTATTGCATCACGTTATAAATCCTCAAACATTTAGTTGAATGTAGTCGATAGTATTTTGTAGAATATCAAATAAAGTCATAACGTTGTGCTTTCTGAACACCAGAAACATTTTCTGGTTGTCTTAAGCTCAGGTGAGGATGCCGCTTCATAAAGGGATAGTTCCACTTCGCACTTGCCATCGTTCTCTCATGATTGAATGGAATTTTTTGATGCGGATTTGCATTTAAAACGTTTTAGGTTAGTGTATGTACTTCTGATCTAGTTAGGCCCGTTAGTGCAGACTAAAATGTGAAGCATTTATATTTTGGCGAGCAAAAATATTCCACTTTAACGGGACAATTTGAAACAACAATGTTTAGCTCACAGTTCCACTCTCCGCTACAGTTTGATACAATAATGTTTACCTCAGGGTATAGCAATGTGGTTAATCTCCGGGTATGCGTGGATATGTGTGAGAAGAATAGTTTTAATGACACTGTAATGCCCGTTTCAAACTGGTTTATTGACTGCTTCTTTTTATCAGAATATCGAACTTGAAGTTGCCGACCAAGGGTTACCAATATATCACTGTTTAGAGTTACTAAAGGCGGAGTGCTTATTACTCAATAATACTTAATTAGTTACGTATAAACCGACAAATATCTTTTCTCATCACTTTTGGTCTGTCTGGCCCAAGACAGAAGTGGACCGCCATAATCGGCTCCCAGCCACGAACTGTTCTCCACAGCTGCGCGTGGGGTGTGTGTCACTTTCACTTTCTCGAAGCCCGTTATTCAACCAAAGATTCCCTTTGTGGCTATTTTGGCATGCCATTATGAATGGTCCAAAGAATACCCTATTTAACAAGTTAAGTGCTATCCTTTAGAAATCTGTTGAGGACACTGTTTCTTACATTTCTTTTGTTATAACAACTATTCTCCTCCAACTGCTATTCGACTCAACTGCCCTTGCACGTGTTGTAACAAAGAACCAACATTCCTTTGAAATCCATCATGATTCTTTATACATTGAAATTCTTTATTTCGGCATCAAAACTAAGAATAACCCTTTTTAATTTGTTTCGGCTTCTGGGGGCAGAGCTATTTCTCTTCCATTCACTGAAGTATTAGGCTGGCATTTAGAACCTCTCACTGATTCTCCAAGATGATACCTAAGAAATGTTTTCTTACGGATTTCGTATTTTGTAACTATTTGAATTAATCTGAATTTAACCTCACTGAAATCATTTATTGCCAGCTCCACATCTTTTGCCGTCCACTTGCCGTATTCTTTCTTCCCCGTCATCACAAATGTGATCATATGAATCATAATAGTTGGTATTAATTGCCACAACATGGCGCAATGGTTGTGCGATTTGAGCAAACCGAAATAGTGCGATTTCGGTAACGCAGACATTTCATGATTCGGTCTCCGCTACTCCGTATCACATATAATTTTAACAAAAGATAATGCTGGCTAACACAGTCAGACGCACTGTTTTAATTGAAAATAGTGTGATTTAGGCGTCGTGCGATTTACGCAACCTTATCGTAAACACTGCAAATATCTTTGGTATGCCAATGGCAAAATATTTAAAAAGAAGTATCTACAACTAAGCGAGATGACACCACGGTAACGCATGGGATTCTATTCGGGAGGTCCGGAGTTCAATCCATCTACCGCTCATATTAACCTGGTTTACCCTGGTGGGTGTCATGGTACCGTGATTTTTTTTAGATGATTTCCCTTTCAGTTTATTTCCTTCACATTTTTCAACAGCGCTTCTAGGTTTCGTGGTGTATGACATGAGACGTGGATGCTTGATCAGAGGAAAGAGTACTCCTGCTAGACACTGGAGGATTGCTTGGTCGATGAAATAGGTTAGGTGTTCGGTCCTGAAAGTATTATGAATTTTCGCGCATCTCAGTGTCATATCTCTTGCAGCCTGTAGTCTCCTGGGTTTATTTCACTTCATCTCTTCATCGCCGTGGTGACAACCACCATAGATCTAGATAGGCCGTAGTGTGTGAAGATCCTCTCTATAATCTGTATCAGTACCTACACAAAATCAATACTTACGTTTACAATTTATCGTAAGGCATAAATAGGATTATATACCTAGAGTTGGCAACACTGGAGCGAACTTTTTAACAAGTAGACCGCTAAAAACATCTGAAAAAACTACAGTGGACTGAGCGGGCATCCAAAACTCTCCAGAATGTAGGCAATAACCATTGCTCGAACTCCGGCCTTAATGCAAATTTAAACAACTTGCAAGCACTCCACAAACGATCATAGTCATGGTCAACTCTATTACGTCGCGACGACGGTCACGTGATCTCATGCGTGCATGCATGTGCGTCACGAGTGCAATTGCATACGAAGTGTACGGCAGAAATTACAATAAAAACGCGAGGGAACCTGCCCACAACGCACCGAGGTGAAAATTATGTTTAATTGAAGGCCACGCTGGCATATATAATTAAGGGAAGGGACATATAACAGCAGTGGGGCGGTTTTCTGAACACAGAGGGCGTTTGTATGACACATCATTACCTTCCGTGCCAGTCTGGTTGTTAACGGTCCAGTGGCCAGACGTTATCGTACTGCTGGTGACTCACGTAGTAGCAGATACAGGGTTCAACGCTCACCTGCATCGTGTAATTCTATGTTTGCACGAAATGATACCGACTCTTTTCACCACTCGTAGAATACCATATGTAAAGTATTACCTACCTCGTCCTAAAACGCATTATCAACGCTGCCCTAAAATACAAGCCATTTCATTGAAATGACATTTAATGTTTCTTCCACGCGGCTAGTAATCAGAGGAAGTACTTACATTCCACCCAAAAATTTTTATCACTCCCAGTACCCTAGTATCATCATTAACGATGGAAATCATCACCTCAGAAGATGACATTAGATTAAGATGGAAGTTATAATTAAGTAAATACCTATACTTCCATATCTGCCCACTGTATATTAAACAAATGAATACAAATAATCGAGTTTACAGGTACTAATCCTGAGGAGTTTTGACTTAGGTATAAATCACATCTTCAGTTTCTAGTCTTTTGTGAAAATTCTTTCCGAAACCTAGTTGAAAGCGATAGGATTTATGCAAAAAATACAGGACTCATAAATCGGTTTGGAAACATATAATTACACAATTATTACATATTAAAATGGCATTTATTAATTCCATTAGGCTTTCAGTTAACAATTATTGTGAACACATAAAGAGAGCCAACACAGAAAAGGTCGAGCAGGAGAACCATATGGTAGGAAATGTGAAGAACAAATCGAATATATTACACGAATATGTATTAAAGTTGTGGGGAGTGCAACATGCAAGCCAAAGTATAGAACACAACACAAGGTGTGATTCTAGGAAGAACAAGAACAGATCCCAAGAAGTGATGGTAACCCTAGCTTCAACATTGAATAACACCCATGCCTAGTGTGGATCGACAAAACACCCGACTGTACACAGAAAACAAATACAATTGATGAATTTATAAAATCTGTCACAAATTCGATATGGAAATTTCATCGTTAACATATAATTATTTTCAGGCTCCCTTAATCCCAACAAAAAAACAGAGTTTAAAAAAACAAATAATGAATTTTTGTAAAATAAGCTTGTGTGCGAACAGAAATAAATAAGTAAAAGCGAAAAATAAACACCAAATTAGGTACTTAAGTACAACATCTCCTGCAAATGTGATACGACTTTTTTAAATGCAATCCCATTCCAAACCACCCTTCGCTAGGGAGAAAAGTAACATATTTTTTATTTTCTCAAAAAATGAATAACAGATCAATTAAAATGAAAATTTTTATATTTACATGATTAATAAAATGCATATCGCGAATTTATAGCAATAGCTTGTGAAGTCCTCTTCATTTCAAAAGAAGTTTGCGCAATTTTGAATAATCAATAAACCATAAGGGATAGAGAAATGCTTACTACTAAAATTGTAGATCCTTTTTAAACGCAGAATTAGTCAAAAGACGATACCATTATTTCTCGATGCTTGATATTTAAGCAGTGATATTAATAATTACTTTATGGAATGCTGTAAAGGAAGTTGCTTTTCAGTAAATCATTCCTTTATGATTAGCTTTCTGTGTTTAAATGATTGTGACTGATTTTGTTTTTGTCATTATTTTCAGATGTGCGTCATCTTCCTCTGACTGAGACGGGACACTCGTACTTTGTTATTTTAATAAAGATTCTGTAAGCTTCAGTCGGTGTGTACATGTAACATTGTATTTTAAAAGTGTTGTATCGTGGTCTTGTCACCCATGAAAATGTTTTAGTCCTCTACTTCATATAGTAAGTCAGGAAAGTATTGCATTCCACCCAAATTTCATATGAGATTTCACTTGAAATATGTTTTCAGACTTCATTAATCTAAAAAGGTACATCATGTAGTACAAGAAGTTTCATGTGTCCATGATGGTCTTCTGTGAACAGCATAACGCAGAAACAAAAAGTCCGTTAAATACCAACATAAGATGTCATTTGTTGTGAAATATCTCAAACATGACTATAATCAAAATCGCTAGAGCCACTTTAAAAAAATAGAATTTTAAAAGAAAATTGCAGTAAAGGGTAGTTTGCGTGGGGAGAAGACTTCCTTGAATTGCTTAATACATTTAATTTAACACGCGTAGTTCCAGTGAAATATCGGAATCGAATTTCTGGGTTGAATGCAATACCTTCTCCATTATGTAGTAAGTGCTAGAGAAAGTATGATTTTCCAGCTACGTAAATATCAAGAGGTGTACAGAAGCCTTCATAAAGCAATTTACAGAAAGCGCAACACATACAATTTGTCCTCGGAACTTACCAAACTTAGGATCTAAAAATTGTTAGAGCCGCAACAGAGAAGACAAAAATAATAAAATGCCTTTTACTTGTCTGGAGCCAGATGAATTACTTTCCGTCTTGCAAAACTTCTGAACTTGTGTCCATTTGGTGCCTCCTTGAGTGTTCCTTTTTAGTATAGTGTTCACACACACATACGCATAGAGTAGTAAAAATACATGGTTATATATTTGACTTTTCATTTAGTTATACATACCTTCCTGAGAATTTGCGGAGTATCTGATATGATATATGAAACATAGAATTTGATTTTAGAAAAACAATAAAATACCTAAACCTGTTTTCAGCTCTTAGAAGGTAAGCCTTGGAGTTCCAAGTAGAAGGAAAACTGTAACTTCTCCAAACCTCCTCTTTATACTACGTCATCAGAAGAGCTTCAAATCCTATTACCGGAAGTATGTCATACACATGAACAACTCTGTCTTCCTGTATAGGCAAGAGTTTTGCTTCAAGTGTTGATAGACCGTTGTCAGGAAACTTCAACTTACATACTGCTAATGCAACGTCAAGATTATCTATGTAAGATACAAACAGAATCAATAAGTGGTGATCTGTGAAAGGATGAACAGTTATCTGCAAGTTAAAGATGAAACTACCGACTGTAATCTGATAGGTTTTTCCAGTAAGCACTGGTTCGCAGATAAATAGTTTTCAAAAGAGCCTGTTATTATTTTGGATCCGACATTAACACTGCTAGCTGTATCAGAAAGATATGCGCGTACTATATTAACAACTGCTAACCTCTCGAAGCAGAAACCACAGGTTTTCGATATTAGAATATAAGAGAGGGATGATACAACTTTAGAAATTATTAATAAGTAATTGGTAATATATGATATTAGAAATAAATCCAAAAGGAATATTTTAATAGTAATTACGTGTAAACGAAATAAATATAGAGAAAAGAGTTGCCGTAAGTTAAAACGGACAGTTGCGCAAAAAATAGAAGCAATACACTGGTAAAATTCCACCGATAACACGGAGCCAATGAATGCCAAGCTTTAAGGAACATGTGAAGAAGCAGGATGCAGCAACGTTATGACACCAAGGGCTCATCAACCCTAGGGGGTGTACCAATGACTGCTGCATAGTTGAATGTGAATGGAAAGACCAAACAAGTAAAATCGTAGAAATAAACCCTCACAATAAAATACAACGTAAACCACGTGATATGCGTGAAATAGAGGACAAATAGAAAAGGGGTGGAAATATGCAAAGCTAGGAAACAAGCTGAGACTAAGGCGAAGAGGAAAGCGTCACTCTGGTGTTTACAACGAAGGGGAGAAGACGCCTGATTTTAGTAACTGATGGAGAGATGGTAGCGGAGTTATATTTTGAACACGGTGCGATTAAGTAATATCGAAAAGGCAAGGCGACGCAACGAGAGTGATAGCGGGTGAAGAAAACAGAGCAATACGACAAGCAATACAAGTGTGAATAAACAAGTTAGGAAATTGAAAAAGGACTTTTTATTGACTGGTGAGAACTGCTGGATCCGGAGAAAGAAAACTCCTACTCACCGATACATAATCCTAAACGAACATTCCCACATCACAACACAGCACTCCTTTTACCTCACCCTTAAATTCAAACAATCCATCTTGCCATACCGCAACAAAAGAACACCCAAGCTAATTCCACACCAAATTGGTGCCCAAGTTATTCTAAACCACTCTGCTCTATGACGGTTGCATACTCTGAAACATGGCAGAAAGTAAGCGGAAGAATGCACAATATTACATAAGGAAACAAGTCAAATGGTGATATATGGTAAAGCTAAGAGGTGAAATAGTTGCTAGATTTGAAGTGCTAAAATTTAAGTGCTAATCCGAATTTTAATCCACGACTCGCGTCCAATATTTTAAATTAAAACGATTTAATCACACAATTCGAAGAAGACTCATTCAATCAATTTTAATTTTTGGAAGCGACTTCTTATAAGAACATAATAAATAATGTTTGAAACGAAATTTTTAGGATTAAAAAATAATATATTTAGAAAGAAGCCACTGTTCCAAAGAAGCTGGCACCCGTTTAGAAACCTGTACTTTTCCTCTTCTGAGTTTGTTTTTGAGAAATACAAACTGTTCTCATTTACATTAGTTTAGGAAATTGTATACTAATTACCACTTATGCTAGTTCTATGTGGCTTTTCCAAATACCTTAGGGTTGACCTAGTAGAAAACCGTATTTCATTGACCTGATATCCATAATCGTAACCTTGGTTACTATTTCAACATACTTTTAACACTTATCAAAAGTTTGCAAGCGCTGTTAAGGTATATTTGTATAGATAATTGTGCCTTTTTTCTATTTAACTATGGTAGATGAAAGAAGCTTGTAAAGGAAATACCTAGAATTTTAGTTTTGAGCTCTAACTTCTTAACAATTTTGTAGGACTGCAGCGCCCCGAATTAGCAGCCGTCAACAGAACCACGGAAGATGTATACTAAAATTGGCTATGTTTAGGATTGACTTCTTAATCGAAGTCTGACAGCCGTGGTCGTCATGCAAAGGCAAAAGCACGTTTTACATCCCGAATACTAATGTAGGAATTTTCTCAGAAATGGAAAATCTGCAACACGGTAGGTGCACTTCCTGAGGTCTATTGGATAGCTACCTGTTGGCAAAGTAAAGACTTCTGGTCCCGAAATGGCCAATAATCGAGAGGGCCTGATGCCTTTGTTGTCATTAGCCAATCCTGTTTCTTTCTTTGTCACTAATGCCATGTATGGCAGAGAATGTAGTAGCAAGTGGGTCTTTGATTTTTCTCACCAGTGGGAGAACGTGAAGCAAATTTATCTTAGATTCATAAAGATTCATGAGAAACCTCATACTGGACTGCATGGAGGACGCCTAGATAGTGAGTGAGTGAGAGAGGGACTAAACTCAGAGCTGGGCGTCGACTATTTAAAGAATGGAAGCCAACAAATTCATACATTCAACACCCAACATTCAGTGATTGGCGTGTCTAAAAGTGCATCCGTCGTGCGTTCCATACTGAGTAGAACTCAGGGCAGCAGCCTCTGTTGACGACGTGACAGAGAGAGAGAGATTGAATCTCTTGCGATCGAAGTGCTACATGTTCAGCTCTCGTTATCACAAAATTTGATCTATGATTGACGGAAAACTACAAACATCTACATACTCGTATAGTCCTCGAAGATGTCCATGATCCGAAAATTAACGGTAGCACAAGAAGAAACGACAGGATTGGAATTCCAGAAAACAACAAACTAAGATTTAAAATCGACCATACGCTTAGGTTTGAAAAGCTTAAAGAACAACTAGAATAATGTGGCAAAAAGAAAATGGCTACCTAGATATCCACAATGACAATCTTAAAAGCAAAAATACCACTCTCAGGAACATCGAAATAATTGCCCTCACCTTTACACTTATCATCACCTGCCAGAGTTTCTGTTAAAGAAGCACAAAATAAAAATGAATTGTAATGAGAGTGTAGTAGTCTTCTTCAAAATCATTTGTATAACAAATCAGTTTTACCATACAGTTTATATTCCATTTCTGTAAATTATTTTCTGTATTTAGTTTTCTAGTAGCACGTTTAATTGTCACTTTGCAAGATTTAGTTTTCCACAGTATTTGTAGATGACAAAGAAACGTATAACAAGAGTCGACTGTTATTTTCTAAACTCTGTGTTCTGTCTGCTCTGAAGTTCGCTGTTTGTTTACATCACGGCCATCTATGTATATTGCTTGAAATAAATGTAATCGGCTTTACTTGTCATACAAACTGTGTGGAATGGGCAACTATTTACATTCTGTGGAGAGACAACTATTCTCACTTAAGTAAAAGTCAAGACCCTTTGGGCAAGCATGTTACTTTGTAGCTCCAATGTGCTTGTATTAGAGTATGAAATTTTTGTAAATTCTTTTTGAAACAAAATTATGAGTCTAACGTCTGCATATCCGTTCTGAACGAACTGGACTTTTCTATGTTGGAAGAATTATCAAAATCGGTTAAGTATTATTTAGATTAGCCCAACCCACTCTCAAACACCCACAGTCACACACACATACACACACACACGCGTACACACACACGTACACACACACGTACACACATATATTTTCGGTCTATATTAGTATAGGTATAAAGGTGTAGCTAAGTTTTCTTTACTTTGTATCAGACAGAAACAAAGCCATGGTTTAATTAATCAAACATTGGAATTCGACTGTCACATATTCAGAATATGTCACACACAGTTATTAAGTTTATCAGCATTTCATCCTACATCTGTGACTTCCCTGAACAGGAATTTCCAATTAGATCTTTGGAATGTGTCCATTTTGCAATGGAAATATTTTGTAATATGTAGTTGTTGAATCTCCTATTGAACTTTAAAATTAGGGATGTCTTCCATTCTATCGACTCTGAAGCCCAGAACGATGGAATGTGCCTGCTGGTGACATTACTACTAATTGTTTTGATTGTCTGAGGTTTGCAAATGAAATACAATGATTTTTAAAGCCATAACTTTTTCAAATTTCCTCAAACTTTGAAGCAGATTCCACTTGTATTGCAATAGCTTTGTATCTTATATGCCTTTTAGCTTCAGAACCCAGGCATACAACTTAAAAAATCTAATAATGGTAGTAACTAAACATGTTTAAATTGAGGAATGAAATATATTTTTAGCAATATATGTTCTTAATTTTACCTATTTACTGTATACTACTGCTATAAAGTTTTCTTAAAAAATATTATTCCTTTATGTTATTTTAAATAGTATTAAACATTTATTGAAATGCTTTTACGAGTCGCACGTTTCCCTATAGATGCAAGAGGATAATTAAGCTTAAGGGATAATAAAATCATTAACAGCGGATTCTTCTGATGACTGAATTGCACCCTTTGCCTCGCCTAGAAGGAAAAAATCAATAATGAATTGGTACTGAAAGAAAAAATGAAGATGTAAACTAATATTAGGTGGTCTCATGAGCAAAGTCGGTTTCTGATTTCGGCGTTTCGGAAAATTTATTGGTTTTCTTTGGTTTGGTAATGCTATCTATAAGATGTCATTGCTAGTATTGCATATCAGTCTTCAGTTGTTAATAAACAATCACAAAATGGAGATAAACTTTTAACTTAGAGCCCCTCTAAAACACTACTAGAAACAAGATTATAAAGACGCTGCCACAGCTCGAAGAATATGTGGAGTGGAAAAAGGTGTCGTCAATGGGCGTGTGGCACAACAATAGTTCCAATGTTTCAACAATGGAGACCAAAACACTAAAAGTTTACCACGTTCTGGAAGACCTAAAACATGGAATATTGAGGATACATGCCAAGTTTTGCGAGAAAATACGCAAAAAGGTGCCAATAGGCTCTCAGAACAACTTGGTCCATCAAAAGATAAGATACATCGCCACATTAAGCCACTTGAAAAATAATACAGAAGCTGCACATCTGTACTTCATGAACTGACACGTCAATAGGCTAAACGTATAGCAGATGTCTGTGGTTAGCTTATCCGTAATCCAATGGATAATAGATCTTTTGGAGTGTTGTCACTTGTGGTGGGATACATTACCGGCACCTGATGCCTCGAAACAGTGGCCTAACCCCGCCAACCTGCCAAAGTCATCAATAAAAAAATCATACCGCTCCCCAAGTAATGTTTTGTGTCTGGCGAAATTTTGATGGTGGAATTCATTGGAATTTGTCCTAACAGCGGGCCATTGATGCACATATTTACTCTCAACAACTGGAACGAGTTCATGAAATTTGGGACAGAGATACCCAACATCAGTTAACTGAAATAGAGTTACATTGCAACAGGACAATGCAACACCCCTTAATGCAATAACAGCCATGGAATAAATTCAGGAATTGGGAGAAATTGAACTGCTACCACACCCAACATACAGTCCTGATCTCGCCCCATCAGATTATCGTATTTTACGATCTATGGTCCATTTTCTACGTGAAAGAAATTTTGACAACTTTGATGCAGTGCTAGTGGGTGTCGCCGAATTTTTCGCATAAAAATCAGAAACTGGAAATACCTTGGGATAATAAACCTCGCTGAACGATGGCTCAAGACTATAGAATATAATAGAATATATTTTAAAATTAGTTAATTGCTTGTCAGTACACATTTCAAATAATTGTTTTTCTTAATAAGCGACATTACTTATGAGACAGTATCTATACAATAAAGCAAGATCTCGAAGGTATTAAATGAGGTAAACGAATTTGTTTGATATAAATTGTGTACAGAAAAGTATCTTACAAAAAGGCAGTATTTTAATCAGAATCGTTAGCGTCATTTTTTTGAAAATCAAAGCTAACGGTGTATTTTTATGTAAGTGACAACTTTCTTGAAACTATTATTCATCTATGGAAGATGTTGGAATTAAATGCATGTTAGGTACTTACTTATCCGAAATTTTCGATTTGAGTTATGTTTTTCACGGACAAAGAAGAAGAAAAAAAGCAGCTTACACCAAACTTCTTCTAAAAAGATTCTTTTGGATTCAGGGTATTCAAAACATGTTTTTCCGCAAAAATCTCGAATTCGAAATACATATCCTTTACTTATTACACACAGCATCAACGAAGATGGTTTCCAGGTAACGTGTGGGGCGACGTTCAAGAGGTCCTACCACTCAGTCTCACCTTGGATATTTTCTAATTTGACTGGTGGGTAGGAGAATGCTGGGGTAACAATCTCCCACAATTTCTTTTTCATAATTTACCATTAACTCCATTTCCTTTTCATTTTTCAGGCGTGTCTCTAGGCTTCATGATGTTCGGCGGTGTTTCACATTGGGCCAGGATGCTTGCTCGAAGGTGGCAGCTCCAGCAGGGGATGGGTGCTAGGAACCTTCAGACGTCTACTGCCTCCTTCTCTTTACTAGCCCATCTTTCTAGGAGTTAGTACCAACAGATCTGAACAGGTTGCAGTGTGCTAGATGCTTCCACCGTTGTACGTATCGTATAGTCTACGCCAACTATATTAAGTACAAAAAGTAAAAATAAAAAAGGTGCTCATTTTGCAACAAAAATTACGTTTGGCTGGCCCCGTAGCTCAGTCGGTAGAGCACCTACCTCCCGAGCTGTGTCCCGGATTCGATTCCCGGCTGGGGGATGAGGATTTTTCTCCAACCAAGATGATTCCCTATTTTCCCAGAGTCTGGAAGTATATATGAATGAGAGTGTGAATGTGTGCGTGATCTAATGATACAATCCAACGATTACGAGTTAACTCCATCGGTAAGTTCCAAAGGAGAACGGCCGCCGATATGACCATTGCAGTTAAAGGCAGGGTATAAATGGTACAAAAATTATGTTTTTATGTTTGCTAATCTTTTTAGATTTCAAACCGTTTCGAAATATTTAATAGCAATTTCAAACTTCCAATTAGGATTACCCTGTGAGAAATGCTTGTAGAAATAGTCTCTCAAGGCCTCCACCGAGGCAGAGAATTTCGTTCATTTGGTAAAAACACTGCGGGCTCTGTAAGCTCCTAAACCTCCTTACTCATGTCACCGTCTCTTTTTTAAATGCGCTGACTGGTTTGTTTTATTTCCTCGCGTACATCTTTCTTCTTCGGGAGAAAAACCAGACGCTTCCTACACAGTTCTTTGCTCACAGAGCACTTTTCCTTGCCAAGTTTCCTTGGTGCATTCCAAACAATTTTGCGCTGTAAGGAAGCCAGACACACACACACACACACACACACACACACACACACACACACACACACACACACACACACACACACACACACATACACACACACACACACACACACACACACACACACACACACACACACATTCCACAGGCTTAAAGCAGCGATTTGTTATCTTAGCCAGCTTTAGTGTATACCCAATCACGCAAAAACGTTACACACGACAGAAAATGCATGCGGACTAAGCAAATGCTGTTGTATGCGTTACAGGTTTCTGGCAAATTGTATATGTGGATGCTAAATGACTTAGACTTTAAAAGCAGGCAATGATTTAATAACATTAGTCGTATTTCTTATCCTGTACGTTTTGAAGCCATAAGCCCAAGGCAATGCATCAAACAGAAGTCTTAAAATGGTCCCATTGCCACTC
Source organism: Mantis religiosa (assembly GCA_030765055.1). Taxonomy (NCBI): domain Eukaryota; kingdom Metazoa; phylum Arthropoda; class Insecta; order Mantodea; family Mantidae; genus Mantis; species Mantis religiosa. Next base: position 315,452,756 of record CM060950.1, read on the forward strand.
TGCTTTCTTTTTCTACTTGAAACTTATGTTTCCAGAACACCTTAAAATGTTTTATGTACTGCTCTCACACGGCTACCTCTACTCACTATTAAACCATTCTTACAAACTTTTTTTTCAGATTCACTTCAATCGAGATAGACATTTTAAAACCGATTTTACTACTTATTTTCGTTTAGGTACCATAGGAACAGTTTTATGTGATATTCAAAACTTTTAACAGTTTGTCGATATGTGATGGCTTTGAAATTCTGAACTCTTTGTTTGATCAACAGAGAGGGAGAAGTGAATAACGGCTTCCCATATGAGGGAAGTGTAATTATTGGAAAATTCAGAGAAATAACAAGGAATACCTAAATATGGTTAACTCTGCAAAAATCTGTATTTAATTCAACTCTGACGGAGCGGGATGGCTCAGGCGGTTTCGTCTGTGGCCTGCATTTGGGATATACGGGTTTGATTCCCGTGGCCGACCTATCTGAATTATGAGCTTCTATGGAGGTTTTCCCGAGTCCCTAGGCAAATCCTAGGTAGGTTAATTACATTCCCCGAATTTACTCTCCCTCCTTTTCATGTAAATTTTCATTTTATATCATATCTCAGCTGGTGATTTCCTTCAGGATAGAAGTGTCGGCGGAGTCTCGGCGATGCACGGCAGGACGATATGCTCTGAGTGAACACTTTCTCTTCCGAAGAGACGGACTCCGGTCTTCGAACCGGCTTCGTGACTGCGTCGGGACCACGGTAGGTGGGATGATTGTCTCGGGCCGTCGAGGAGTTTCTATCTGGTAAAGTGCAGAGACCCCAACCTCTCCTTAGTGTTGGCTGCCCTCTGTCTCCTCTCACCTGATCCTCCCTCCCGGGGGTACCTTATATGGGGCATAGATATAAAAGACTAGTCTGTTCGAGGTGCTGAGTCCCCTCCGAACAATCCAAACCAATTCGCTGATTAAGAAAATCTATATTTTTTGTATAATAAAGTGTTGTCCATTTCTTCTGTTGATCGGTTATCCAAACATCATTCAGAATAAAGAGGATTTCCAAATTATTCCTAAAATTATGAAAGCCATTAACGAGAAAATTAAAATGTTTCAAAAATCTTTCGTATGAGGGAAGATATTTAAGGGTAAGGGATTTTCTTGAATATTTTCGTGTCTCGTCCTTAGAAGATGTGGAACCTAAATACCAAGTTTGGTAGTTTATTGACTTTTTGTTTTGAGGTTAAGATGTTCAGCTACAGACATACAGAAGCGGGCGCACACGCACACAGACAACTTTTACTAAAATGCTTTTCTTGGTTTCGGTGTGTGTTGAAACATGTTTTTCATTTTTTTTTTTTTTTTTTTTTTGTGTGTGTGGAATATTGTACTTGATCTACTTATCCTTAAGTATGTAATAAACAAAGTTAAAATTTTAAAATGTCAGTAAACTGGTTTTGGCTTTTGCAAAAGACACCGATTGGTTCTCTTAAATATAAGATGCAGTATATCTGCTTAGGGTGTAGGTTACAAAATGCCTGTGTGACTGTACCGTACTCTCGCTGGCATGCCCCAGAGGTTCTGTGAACCAAAATAGTTGCATTAATGTGTTTACACTCCTACACCGCACACACACAGACTGCTTACATCTTTTCGAACAGATAATTTCCTCTACTGCCGGCTTCCTGCAACAAAGTTTACTTTTTGCTTCAGTGTCCAAATCGTGACAAGCAACCTATAACACACGTGCAGGTATTCTGAGACCACCAAAAACTTTCCAACCTCCTCCTTTGTCAGTGGACATGAGTTCGAATTTCATGACCATTCATGCCTTAAAGTGTTGAGCAAAATATTTATTTGTTATTGACTGACATGAATGACATTGAACCTATGCCTCATTTCATTCTCTACCTCGTACATTCTCGATGGAGCACACATTGCCTTCCACTTTAAAAACATGATATTGGAACTTCATTGGAAATACACGTTTTCAGAGCTCCTGAATAAAAATTAAGATAAAAAATAATAAAGAAGAAAGAAAGAATAAATACCATAACTCCAGAATGAATTGTCCGTTAAATACCAAACTTGGTATTTAAGTTCAGTGTTTCCAAATGTACGACACAAAGATTTGCAAGCAGGTATCCCCATAACCAACTGCCCTTTTCATGGAAAATTGTTTGATTTTTCAAAAACCGTTGCAACGATTTTGATTAAAATGCCTTATATTTAAAATATGTTTACAACAAATGAAAAGTATATCTTGAATTTTCTGGGAGTATCCTCTGAAGTCCTCTTTATTCTGAATCCCTTTTGCATAGGTGGTAACACGCAAGAGATAGACAAAACACACAAAAATGTATGTAGATATAATTAAAGGACACAGTTAAGGTCATTCTTTTTTTTTTTGTAGAATTAGGCATTTCTAAGATATTTCTAATTATTTGTTTGAATTTCCCATGCATTTCTCAAATGGAAAATTGTTTCCTTTTCGCCTTTTTCCAGGCTGGTCATGCAAAGAAAATAAGAAGTATCCCATATCGGCCAGCTCTATTTGACTATCGCTTAAAACCTACTTATTCTCCTATTCCCATCGTATAAAGAGCAGGATGGCTCAGGGGTTTCGTCTGTGGCCCACATTCGGAAGGTGTGGGTTCAAATCCCGAGGCCTACCTACCTGAACCCATGCGATTCTTCGGGGGTTTTCCCGGGTCGCCATGTGAATGCTGGGTAGGTGAAGTACATCCCCCGAATTTACAGTCCCTCCATTTCATTTACATTATCATTTCACATCGTCTCTCATCTGGTGGTTTCTTTCAGGGTAGAAGCGACGGCGGTGCATGGCAGGATGATATGTTCTGAGTGAACCACTTCCTCCTCCAGTAGGACGGTGCCGGTCTTAGAACCCAGGTATTGTGATGGGACTCTTTCCAAACCACAGTAGGGGGGAAGGTGCGTAGTCCTGGCCTGCCGGGGGAGGTTTCCATTTAAGTAGAATGTATGGATTCTGCCCTCTGCACTGGTATAGCTCCTTGGGACGGCCGCTCTCTGTCTCCTCACCCTTACTCTTCATCTCGGGGATGCTAAACTTGGTGGCATAGGTGCAATGAGCCAAATCTGGTTGCCGTGCCGAGTCTCCTCCGATGTAATCCAGCTCCCATTGTATCTACAACGAAAGATTTCATGAAACCATCTCCACACATATTAAGATTAAAATTTCCCGTTTGAAATTTCCTTTTTCTTTCCTTTTTTAGGATATAGATATCCATGAATTGGGAGATTAAGATTGGATAAGTGATTTAGTCTTCCTCATTGATATTTCTCAACATTTCAATAATCTTAATCGTCGTCTTCAGGGGAAGTTCCAAAATATGACTCACATGTATGACATGGTTAGATCATTCGTAAAGATGACAGGTGTATGGAAGTGAACTCTCATGAAAAAATAGTTTCATCATTTTCCATGTCTAAAATCTATTCCCAATACTTCTGTAACAAATCTGAATAAATATTATACTGGTCTGTTACATAAAGTAAAGAGGGAATTTGAAGTAAGGCGATTCAGTGATTTTAAATCCATGGAAGATAATTTTACTCTGTTTGCTAATCCTCTTGCAATAGATTTGCATAAGGTTAAACCAGAAATACAGTAGGAAGTCGCTGATTTACAATGTGATACGTATATCCAATTGCAGTGTAAGGATTTGACTGATTTTGGATATATTTAAAAATCTGAAAGCATATACATATCCATCTCTTAGATCGTTCACTGTCGGTGTAGCAGCTATGTTTGGATCCACATATGTAGGCGAACAATGTTTTTTTCCAGAACGAAACTTGTAAAATCCAAACAACGGTTGCGATTAACAGATGATAATTTACGTGATATACTGAGAGTGGCTACTTGTGATATATCACTAGATTTTCATGGTGCATTGCAAATAGAAGTGAATTGAAACATACTGCTCGTATATCTAGGCCTACCTAAGGTATCGTAGACCAAAATAGCTGAATTCAAGTATATGTACTATGTACATGGAGTATGTATTCCTTATTGTATTCTGTAGTAAACGAGTCCAGCACTGACTGAACGAAGAGGAATGCCTATCCCTGTTCGACATTACGTCATGTGCATTGCGGGTTGCATGTTGAGACGTCATACTCCTCCTTCTTTGAGTACATATCTGCCAGTGCCTATCTTAGCATGGCCAAGAGATAATAACGGGGTTGACGACTTCAATTTGAGAAAAGCATATGTATCTGAATATTCTGGCTAATAACAAGGATTATCTTCGAAATTACACCCCCCACAAAACCTATGACAAAAATTCTCGTTTAAAGAGATATGTTTTTTTTTGTGGTAAGATTCCATCTATCTCTTACGTATTAAATAAACCAAGAGGCTTTTAGTAAACATTCGCAGAAAATTTATAATAACCATTTCATTTGTCTTTGAAATGCTTTTAAGGGTATGTATGACTGAAATTTCATGAAAATCGTGAAAATAACGACTTTTTTATTTTAATTCTATCAAATAATTTAGACATTCCCGAATGTGAAAAATGCATAATTTGCCTCCGGACGCCATTTTTAAATGCTTATTTAAATGTCGGTGGCCTTTAAACTCTTTCAGAGTCACGCCCTCTTTTGCCTACATCCACATTCTTTGTCTGTTTTCTGTTCTTAAATTTTCAATTCAAGAAAGGAAAAATAAGGCTTTCAGACAAAATAGTTCCTAAAATGTTGCCAATATATCAGAGGCTGGCTTCTACAACATTACTAGAGAGGTGCAAAACAGGAAAAACACAGAATGCCAATGAATCTTTGCATCATGTCATATGGAATAAGTGCCCATGGAGGTTTTCATATCAAACAAAAATTGGATCTTGCTGTTATTAAAAGCATCAGTGAGTTTAACATGGGTAGTCTTAAGTCATTGGAGCTGCAGCAAAATATCAGAGGTGAAAGTGTGGTAGACTCAGCGAGGAAAACTTCAGTGCAGCGAGATCAGACTCGTATCCTGCAAAGCAAGAAGCGAAGTTGTGCAGAAGAAAAGCAACATCTAAAGAAGAAAAAGGTGGAAAAAGCAGCAACAGAGGAGAGGAAAAAGAAATCTGAGAGTACAACCTATCAGCCTGGTGAATTTTAATGTGAGTTATGCAATCAAACCTTTAATCGCTGTTTTCTCAATGTTCATATTTTCAGCATTTTTCTTCCTGTAAAATGCTCCTTGCGATGCAGTTTTTGTACTACATTCATGAAATTTCCTACACAGGTTCAGAATATCATGAGGAATGGAAATTGCCCTAGGTTTTATTGTGAAATGTATATAAGCATATATTTTTAATTTTCAAACACAAAACTTACAGTTTTTTTAGACAAAAAAGAATATTTGTAAATTAAAAAAATTTTGTGACCTAAACTAAAGGAGACACAGAAAAACCCAGAGCAATTTCAAAAAGTATGTGTATTATGAACATAGGGTTAAAATATTAGACCAAAATTCAAAATATTTTGTCGCAAGGGACTTTTTTAGTGACGTAACAAAAAACATACAACATTTATCATAATTTCTAAACTGCTGGAGAAAAATGGTTTAAATTTAGGTTGTAACATGTTTACATTATACTACACCTATGGTGTAAATTTGAAAAAGTTAGCATTATTAGTTCAGAATTTGAAAATTTCAGTCATACATACCCTTAAATGAACTTTTGATCAAACTCGTTAGATTTGTTCGATTACTCATTTTTAATAAAAATCGTTAGTGCAATTTTTTAGAAAATCAAAATTGTTGAAAAATGTTCCATGCAAATGTTAGTCTTGGGTGGAGAAAAAATCCCGGATTTCTGGAGTGTAGTGTAATGTCCTCTCTACCAGCTATGTGGTAGAGAAAGCACAAAGCTATTGTAGTAATAGTTTAATGAATATTCGTTAAAGGATATTATGTAAATATAATACAAAAGACATTGGAGATTCATGGGGACCTCAAAACAAGTATTCTCAAGGAAATCGGCACCGACTTTTGACGTGCAGTGCATACATTAACTATCTACTAGGTATTATGTCGCAGAATGCACGTAACTCTCTCTACTCTTATGCAAACCATTCATATAATCAGTTAATCATCATATTGCCTCATTTCAAACTTTTTGTTAGTGCAACAGCGTATGAGAACAGTAGTGATTTCGGGGATAATCATCTCTTTAAAGAGATAGTCACTATAAAATATATTTTAAATTCTATTTTCTTTTGTAATACAATTTTGCCTACTGGTTTAACTGGCGGTTCACCGTTTACGCCAGTCATCCAGAGGAAGAGGAGGAGTTAAGACACTATGTGTGTGTATTTGATTCATCATTAAGATATCTATAAGAAATAATATTTTAATCAAATTTCCAAAAATATGACTAATGAGGATTTTATCACCTCCGCTATGGACTTATAAATAGGAGAAACATTGCCTTCGATTCAATATCCGAGAAAGAAAGCATTCATCATCTTTTTCAAGGAAATTCAACTCCCTTAGCTACTCATTACATCCACATATTTTCGAAAACTTCTTAACTCATGGTTCAGGTAGGTCGGCCACAACAATCGAAGTTCATTCACTGACCTAACGGAGGAAAAAGTAGTAGTAATGATGCATGTTAACTTATGCCGTTGATAACTGGAATCGAACCTGGACCTACATGGTTTTATGGAATTTTGAGTTGTTTTTATATTTCTCAGAGTTTGAAGCTTGGTGCTTCGGTTCCCCAATGTGGGCCACAGGTGAAAACAGGCTGAGACATCCTATTCTGTCGTACATGAGTAACGTGTGTGTGTGTGTGTGTGTGTGTGTGTGTGTGTGTGTGTGTGTGTGTGTGTGTGTGTGTGTGTGTGTGTGTGTGTGTGTGTTGGAGTTCTTATTGTTCCACACATACTATAGAATCTGCTTGCCTTTATATTAACGTAATTATTTTGGAAGTAGGATATGTTAAATCCCAGATAATTAATTTTTTTTAGCTGTTCTACTGTTGTACTATTTTTTACTATTTTACATCATAAGTGGTTTGTCCCTTGCAACGACAATGCAAAACAGCTTACTTATCAAATTATTTCCCAAGCAGAGGGCTCTGACCCCCTGATAGCTTGCCGCTCGGCCGCCAGTGTGCGCGCCGCTTAAACCAGAGAGCGACTCAGCCTTATTTCTTCCTCCTCTCGTACTATCTTCTTTATTTCTTGATAAAGACAGACAGACTACGAGACAACAGAGTCCGCAAGACCATAGCCGAGGGTTTACGGGTTTCTGGTCCTAAAACCTAGAGTCATATGACGCGTTCAAGCGCCTCCCTCCGGAGAGTCCGGTCCGCTGCGCATTGCCGGAGGGCAACTGCGAGGACTGTACTGACGATGAACAACTACTACCTACCTCTACAGCACCTGATCCTGTGGCACCTGCCACTAAAAAGAGCAAGGGTGTGAAGAGGAAAGCCTCGGTACATCAAAACCTTGCTCAGGAAACGGAGGCACCAGTTCCTGTGACCCCTTCCTATCCCCCTCAGCCTGAGTCAGAGTCAGAGGATGATGCTGACCAGAAAGTCTTCACTGTTGTTCAGGGACGACGGCGGAGTAACTCTGGTCTTAAGCCAGAGGGTCAACCTCACAAGGCACCCCAACCCCTATCCAAAAGGGGGTCCAAGCTTCCACCTATCATGGTGGACAGCTTTAAAAGCCATGTGGGCGTCATGCGAAAGCTGGCAGCTACACTTAAGAACCCCTTCGAGGCCAAGAGGAAGCCTCGAAATGTCCACATAAACACTTGCAGACCCAAGGATTTCGAGACTGCAAAGCAGGTACTTCGGGAATACAGGTCCACTTCTACTCCTACTCCCCCAAAAGGCCCAATGTCGAAAGACGGGTCCTGAGAGGACTTGATTCCGAGTGCCCACCAGAGGAGAAAGAACTCGCTCTGGAATGGGAACATGGGTGTGTAAACTGTTTTGCATCGGCGTTCCAAGGGACAAACCACTTATGATGTAAAATAGTAAAAAATAGTAAAATAGTAGAACAGCTAAATAATTTTAATCATCTGGGATTTAACATATCCTACTGCCAAAAGAATGATATCAATATAAAAGCAAGCAGGTTCTATAGTATGCGTGGAACAATAAGAACTCTGAGAAATAAAACATTAAAAACAACTCAAAATTCCATAAAACTAAGGCAGCTCCAATGTTAACCTATGCCGGTGAGAACTGGACACTTATATGATCAGATAGAGGAAAGAATCAGTCGAAATGAAATTCTTACGTTCTGTAGCGGGATATACTCTTTTAGGTAAAAAAAAAAAAAAAAAAAAAAAAAAAAAAAAGAGGACATCAGTACTGAATTAAACATATGTAAATTAAACTTCAGAACAAATAAAATAAAATGACTGATTAGAACACATAGGATGCCACACATTGCTTCAATTAAAATCTAAAGGTAGTAGAAGAGTTGGACGTCCATGCGCCAACTATAAAAACTCAATCTCTTGCTGTGGAAACAGTTCAAAGGTCTAAATACGTAAGGTAGTAGTAGTAGTAGAAGAAGAAGAAGAAGAAGAAGAAGAAGAAGAAGAAGAAGAAGAACTGCTTTGCATAAATAACATTATCATTTTGTGTATAAAAGTATACAGATTTATATAAACGAAATTGGGCACAGAGAAAGTGGATAACAAATTTTCAGTGATTGAAGGAACCTAGGCCAAACACTCACGGAAACATGTTAAGCATTTCACTTTTTTTAAAAATTATATATCTATGTATATAGATATATATTTTTCTTTTCCTTATTTAACCGTTTTTATTGTTTTCCTTTAATTACCTATCGGTTTTCTGCAGTTTCACACACATACACTATACACACAAACACCCATGTCAAGGGCGGGACTCGAACCCGCGACCCTCTACGCGGTGGAACGCTAGAGACATACGTTCTAACGACCATGGCTACGAGGGCCTGCTTTCACTTACTATATATACACCGTCAGACTCCTTGGCAGTCCTCAAAGTCCTTGCTCTCAGTCAAGGCGGATCTGGCGGGGAGGCAACCCCCTTCCCCCACACTTATATGACATATCGCTATAAATAATGGTTATGATCAATCTTATTGGTAACAAATTCAACTTAGAATTAACCTCATACTGGACGCAGCTTACGCGCAGTACTAACAATCATACATATTGTAACTTTGTGGGTTCGTGAAATTAAAAGTCCAATTGCACAATCTCAAAATGTTCTTTATTTCACCGAATTACAGTTGGAACACTTGCCGATTACACAGGAATTGCGTAGCGCACACAATTACAATTCACCAGTTCGTCCGTCACAGTTCCACTCTGCACTCGCAGTTACGTACACTTCGCCGATGCACGTACAGTCTTCCAGTCCGTTCCCTCACTGGGCACTCCTCACTGGGCGCTCCTCACGGCTGCTCGCCAAGAACTGAACTGACTCGCCAACTACAGGCCTTATATAGGGAAGGTTGCCGTTTCTGGAAGGTTCGCGGCGCCCACAATTATCCCGAGGTTTCGAGACGTCTGGTGAGAGGGGAAAGAGACGGTACAGGGCTCGCGCCGCTCTCCTAATCATCCCTTCAGTTAATGACACGAGACAAATGGGTAGGTATGGCCTGAATGCTTCCCGTCTGGTCCTACTGCCGGCCGGTTCTATAGGGAGTTCCGACGTTCGGGTGACAATATGTACACACTAATATTACTTGTAAGGATAATGCATGACTAACGCTATCCTAGTGCCCACCACCAGCATTAATGACACGTTCTACCCGCTTAAGGGTGGACAGACCATTAACTAAGCGCTAAAAGTATTATAACTTACACATGACTACCTCCTCTATCATTGAGGATGCAATCACTACGTTAGGACGGCGTTTCCTATTGCAAACGACACTACACCCCACTACATCCCTCACCATGAAACCGCGAGGGCATATTCAGGGCTTCGGCCATGCTTATGTCCTAGCACCCAACCTCACCTCGGTTAGGCCATACGGCCAACCTGTGCCCGCTCTCCATAAATCGACCGCGCCGTGGCTCAGTGGTTAGACTGCTTGGCTCTCACTAAGGCGGCCCGGGTTTGATCCCAGGCGACCGCAAAGTAAGATTTTTGGTGGACAACACGGAGCTGGGCGGGTTTTCTCCGGGATCTCCGGTTTACCCCGCCATCTCATTCCACCGGTGCTCCATCTTCATCTCATGTATCATCATTGTTATCGCCAGCGGTGCCGTATGTAGTAAAAGCGGGCATTAAACACGACACATTTCATTTCTCCATAAATCCGCAGGTGCTTATAGCGGTACTGGTGGAATTCCTCTCCTGACTACTCGATTAATTCTTTTTCTTCAAGCAATTTCAATATGTTTAGTTAGAGGTTATATATCTTTAAGATTTTGATTTTCTTATGTAATGATTTTTAATTATTATTTAATTTTTATATTAAAATGTTAAGTTTAATTTGAAATTCTTAGAAATTCGGTGGAGGCTTTTTAGTGGTTAGTACCTTCGGGTGAAGCTCACACTCCCGGCTGCACCATGCCAGTACAGTCGGGGTTAGTCCATAAATGGATTTTAACCCCACTTGAAAAAAAAAGAAATGTTGTCGGGGAGGTCCAGTGCTACAGGGTCACACCAACCTCACTGGCTATAGTTCAGATGGCGGCTGTATGATCTCTAAATTGTGGGTGTTCATTCGAAACAGAATACGCCTGGCCACGGTGTAAAAGGTGGCATTTACCCATGCAGCGGTCATGACTTACCTTTTGACTGATTGTTTAACATACCCATTTTACTTTTTTACTCTCCCTACCACGTACAGAGTAGGTAAAGAAAACGATAGTATTCCCATCAAAATTCCATAACAATTCTTCACTGGAAATTCCTTCAGGGTTCACCTAATTCAGTAGTTTAAGGTAAAGATCCTTGTATGTTTGTGTGTGTGAGTGAGTCTGTGTGTATGTGTATGTCTGTGTGTGTTTGTGTGTGAGTTTGTGTGTGTGTGTGTGTGTGTGTGTGTGTGTGTGTGTGTGTGTGTGTGTGTGTGTGTGTGTGTGTGTGTGTCTACCAACATCATAGATGATGGATAAAATTTTTGATAAAACAATCACTTGGTATTTGATGCATCTGCGAAGCATAATGCATGGAGAATTCTAAGAAAATCCCAAACCCTAAACATTTTTGTATGGAAAAACTATTCGTTATTCTTAATGGTCTCAAAAATCCTTATATTTGATTAAGGAAACACATATTTATGACATAAACAATATATTTTGAATTGAATATTGCAATACTTTGCCACGTAAGTACGTAGTAAATATAGGAAGTATTGAACCCCACTTCAAATGTGGAAGTCGACACATCACCGGAAATAAGTATTGTATGTGTGATTGTGTCTGTATGTGTGCGCGCGGGTGAGTATGTACGTGCGTCACCCAAGCGTCAAAAGCATAGATAATTCAGAAACGAGAAGTCCTATAAATATTAAAATAACGCTTGATATTTTTAAGTTCTGTGCCCTCCAGAGATATAGAATTCAACATATTATTCAGCACATATTGATTTAATCTTATCCAGAACAGCTTGTCGAGATGTTAACTAAGGATGTTTCTTATGCACTCTTTAAGCAAATAGAGCTTGTGTGTTCTTGTTTTCATTTATCTACATATTAGTAGAGGATTTTTTTTTTTTTTCAGAAAAATCCCAGTCCCAAGCTACACTTTATTGGGATAGATTAAGGATTCCCATAATCAAAATTTGTTTAAATATTCAACAAATTAATGAAAATTATATCCAAAAACTACTTTGAAACTTAAGCTTCAGTTACATATTCTGGCTTTAGCTGTCAGATCTTTACAGCTTCAACAATAAATAACCAAGGAATCACACCCTGATGTCCTATAGGTAGTTACTTCCTAAGTTTTTACTTCGCTTTGGTCCATTTTCACGCACCTATTGTGCATTAAAATGTCCCCCATAAATCGTAACTAACAGTTTTTTTTTCAAATATTCAGCTGAAAGTCAGAAAGAAATAACTTTAAACATTGGCATAGGTTACACATCTAAATTGTTCAAGACATGACGTAGTCAATTCGAACATAAACCACAAGCTTACCAATTAAGCATTTTTTTCTTAGTCAGAGTAGTGGATAAAATTATATATCCCAGTTTTGTGCAGTTGTATTTTAATAAAGCTGTAAGTTTTGCTTTCGAAAAAATTTCGATTTCTGCATCATAGCGAAAACCTTATTGATCGCACACTAATTTTTCGCCAAAATAATTTTGATGATGACTACATGACATTTAAAACATGCTTATTATTGACAGAAAGCAAAGTGTGACAATATTTTGAAAATTGTTAGGCTATAATTCCAAAATTTAGGCATTTATCATATGGCTATTCATAATATATCTATAATTAATATTTATATTTGAAATATAATAAGAATTAATATCTTGAAGTTTCTGGGTTTTATGTAGCCTATGAAGCCTTCTTAATTCACAAGGAATTTTATACATTTTTCTTTTCAAACCGATAAATCGTAACACACTGAAAAAAATCCCAGGCAATGTAGTACATCCCTTTAAAATGCAGATTTATTTTTTAAAACAGCTATTTCATATCTCCCCAATATCCGTTATTATCGAATTGAAGTTACTTTAAATGTGTTAATGCTATTCCATTATTTAACGCAATTAAAAGAAAGAATATGAAATTTAAACGCCTGCATACACCAAAATTGAAATTTACTTTTTGTTTATGGACACTGTTTGACTGCATTGGTTCTTAGTATCCATTCTATATTGGGCCTGAAGCACCACTTAATTTTGCTCAGATGGCTCTTTCTCAGATTACAGTTCTTTTATGTACCGTAAATCAACGACAATGGACCAAGGACTTTACGTTCCTTCCGAAGGAGGCTATGTTAAGGAATATTACGTCCGAAAAGATTCATCACCCTCCGCCGGGATTGAACCTCCAATTCCGGAACCAGAGGGTTCAGCAGCCACCATACAATGGTTGACTTCTAAACATTTGATACTAGAGACACGTTATATCCATAAGGGAACGTGTTTCTACAAAAGTTAATATAGATTAATACGAGGAAAGCAAGGTGTAAACTTTCGAAAGAATATTTCGTACATGCTATATAAAAATAAAAACTAATGGTTAAAGAAAGAAGTGTGAAAGCAACTTCGTTTACCAATACCTGCCTGGCTGAGGGTGTCTTTTTATTGAGGTTATGGCTTAACATTCAAAAGTCGCGAACGCTATTTTGACAATCTATGTAGAATAACCTATACTTATTTGCTTTCTTATTAATCAATCATCTAACTTCGTCAAACGGTGAAATTTCTAGTTACAGAAACCCAAAATTGTATGTTGAAATTCAATGAAATATTAAGGAATTCTTAAGCAAAAATTAAGTAATATTTCGTAGTTTCTTTAGCTTTTTCGCTATTTAAACGGTTAATAATACGCACAAATGGTTGATATATTTCAAACACTGCAATTTGGTACAGCTTCCTGAAAAATTAAATAATATGTAATATATTATAACATAATATAATAATAAAAAAGCAATTCAGTTAAAATGAATTATGATAAATATGGAATACAGATGACGACGTATATGATAAATATATAGTTTTATAAGGCACTAAAGTTTTATTATATTTTTATTTCTTTGTACATACGTAAAGGTATTTCTTAATAGATTAAATTCCAACCTCTTCCATTTTGATGTAACTGAGACCAGGGCTCCATTGGAAAATATTAAACAGAAATTAACTTAAAGAACTAATTTATAGTCTTTGTTTAAGAGACAAAATTAACTTTTCACTTCACTAATATTGGCAGCACTTGACACTCGGTAGCAGTAAGTTAGAGTGCCAAATAAGAGTAATAAAGAGTTATTCTTTTGACTACCAAAGAAGGCCACTTTATTGCTTCTATTGCCATTAATTTATGTGTTTGCTAATTTCCAACACAGCTCTCTAGTACAGAGTTATTTATTACCTCAACCAACAATTTATATCTTTATCACGCAAGATAATGCGATCATGTCAGATTGTGAGGCTAAAAAGTACTTAAGGACTGAAGAACAAAGAGGAGAATACATAGAACTAAAATTTGTCTAATTTTATATTATAATTTCAAACCAATTTAAAAAGAAACCCAATAATGCCACATTTGTGGCATGTTATGCCTCCTTTGTCGTTTGTTGATACGGTTTTTAGTAATTTATTTATTAAAACCTCTACCTCAAATTTAAAACTGTTTGTTAAATTTATTACACGTTATCTCAGAAAAGTTTTAAGATTTGTAGAATCTAGATTAATGACTTGTAAGTTCACTTATTTGCTTTTACCCAATAGGCCTGTTTATTAAGGAAGATAGATAAGAAGAAACATAAATAAACGTTTGATAAAAATGTAATGGCATTACTTTTATAAAATATCCAGCTATTTTATTAGTGTATACTCAATAGCACGCAGAAGTTATTTTCCTGTTCAGTCTAAAATAACATTTCAGTAGTTTTTGAACAAGCGGGGCATTTATTCAATTCATTTATTTACGCCAAGCTAATTCCATGTGTATATGTCTGGCACTCACTCCAGGCTCGTTAGTCATACGTAGTCAGATATTTACAATTACACGATTTTACAATTTATGTTTAAATGTATCTATGCAGCCATGAAAATCAATGCTCAAAACATTTATGTCTGAGTAACTCTTTTCACTGTCCAATTTCATTTACTTTTTTTAGCACATTAACCCACATTTCTACTATCCGTTTTCAGCATATCCACTAATACTATTTATTTTACATTCAACGTTCCTGATTAATTAACTCCTTTCTCCATATTTCTGTAGAGTCATTTAAGCAGAAAATGTAATTTATAAAAGCAAACTCGCATTTGCTGGAAAGAAACAAAACATAGAGCACGAGAACACAGTAACTACCACTCAGCAGTAGTACCAAATTTACAATGCAGTGCCCTATATAAAATTATATCTAAAGTATATATAATGTGCCCACAATGATTGAATATAGGTGTGTCAAATTTAACAGGAAAATTCGAACCTGACAAAAAAGTTAAAAATTGTAAAATTGTTCAGTGTTTACAATTTACAATTCAGTAAATTGCATTACTTGGTCGACACTTTGATGCATTTCGTCTCTACATACCTAGCTAGACCTCTTCAAAATAAATGAGTTGATTAATTCAAGAACATTGTAGGAAACCGTTGCCGATGGCATTGTGCCGGCCGATGCATTGAGTGTGTTGTGGTTCCATCTGGTGAAGGTTAGCGGCAACTAGAGTAGAATGACCTATAGAAAACGTCTGTAGAGAATGGAGAAAAAGCTAGGTTGCTCGTATCCCGTAGACAGTGGCGTATTTCTAACGAGAGTTGTCTCAATGATCTGTCTGCGTAAGGGACTTATACCACTCTAGGATGCACTTTTGGCAATTTGCATTAATGTTATATATGCATTAGATTACATTTATCAAGTTCCAAGATGTACATTCACATTCTACGCAATAGATAAAATAAAATATGATTAGGTACTTTAATACCCATGCTGCAACTCTGTGCGAATGCGTATAGCATACTGTAATTAAATCCTTCTATGTTGGATAAACTATAGCTATCCTAACGTTAACAGTGAAATACTTTGAAGTCAAAAACTCCATTCCAAAAAGGTTTCTTAGTATGTCTCTAGGATGTATGAAGAATGGCCGAACACTTGAAGTTGATATAGTTTAATAACTCATTTATTAAAGGATATTGAACAAAAGAACTTTCATTATTTATCTAAGCAGTTTCATCACTACACCTCCGAGATCTAATGAAATTGCTGGCATGTAGTCATGAATATCGGCAGCAAGTTCAAAACACATACTTTAAATTTTTCCTTATATAAATAAACACTAAAATATATAAATTCACAGAAAACGTAAAATATTATATGAAACAAAAGTGGTTTTACAATGCCACAAATTTACTTATATAATTTGTAGTGCGTTACTTTGTAGGTTAAGTACATTAAATGCTGAGCTTTGGAGCATAAAAAGGCTCGTCTACATATACATAATAAATTGTTAATAGAATCCAGCTTGCCTCGTAGCGTAGTGACAACGGGTATATTTCACATTCAAGAGATCCCGAAATCGATCTCGGTCAGTGTGAGTTAACTGAATACGGGTTTTCTCGAGGTTTTTGGTTATCCTGAAAGATGGATGTCGGATAACTCTATACTCTATGGACTCTCATGAAAAATATAATTGAACATTGTGGCATTTTAATTATTTTTACAAAAAGGGTGCGAGAATTCTAATGGAGTGCAAATTGAAGCCTCTGATGTTATATTCCCATGGCAAATTCTAATCATTTTCGTGGAGGGTGTACAAAATATTGTTGAGAAACCGTAATTTTGTATCAGTTCATTTCAGTAGAGATAAACATTTGCAGAAACAGCTGCATTGTACAATTATTTATAGATAACAAAGGTGTTAACGATAGTCAAATGTTCAAGAACTGGACGCTATATGCTGGCCATGAAATTCCATATTGTGTTCACGCAATCACAAGAAATATATGAATATCAACAGGACTTTAAAGATTGACACATTAATGAGCAATTCTTATCATTAATAACAAATGGCTCGGAAATGGCTCATTCTACCCAAAAAAAAAACAGCTAGAAATAATTTGTAAGTTTTAAAGAGAGCTACACTTTTTGTTAACTTTTTGTTATCTAGTTATACAGTATTAACTGTCTATACCAAATTCCATTCAAACAAAAAAGACTCGCAGATTTCCAACTTGTCATATATATTTAGTTAATATATTATCTTGAAATCAAAATAGGTATGGCATTCCATATAACATCAAGAGTTCCCAAAATCTTTCCATATAAAGCTTACCTTGAGGATAGAGTGTTTTATTGAAAGTCTATTTGTTGCATATTTTGAGGATACTGAACAAAACCACCAAGCTTCATATTATTGCGACTTTTGGTTTTGCGTTCTGTGTTCAAAGATACACATGCTCAGGCGGGCGTTTCACCAAATGCTTTGCGGGGGCAGATTCATGAGAACCTCAAAACACGTACTTCCGGTAAAATCTCGATATTATATTTTTGGATGGAGTGCAATGTTTTACATTATTGCGTATACAATCAACACTATGTTTTTATTTTCTCTTGCATTTATAGTAAGTTACAACCGCAACGAAGGTGATAACAGCAGTCAAACAAATCCTTCTCATATCACATGATTTACTCCACGCGAAGAAAATATTCTGATATCTCTGCTTGGCTGAGGTTAGATATGAATCGATTCCTACTGGACTGCATCCCTCGTCGGTTGCATTGTTCGTTGCTACCCCGCTTCCAGTCAAGCATTCTACCCACACATCACGGAGGTGGACAAGTGTATATTTTGTATTTGTGTGAACAGCAACGAGAGAAGCCAACGTCATATTTTGACCATTTTAAAATGAATGTGTAGTGTTTAACGTCCGCTTTTACTACATGTTGCACCGCAGATGAAATTAAGATGGAGCACTGGTGGAATGAGTGGGCGGGGAAACCGGAGATCCCGGAGAAAAGCTGCCCCAGCGCCGGGTTTCCCACCACAAATCTCACATGGGTCGCCTGGAATCGAACCCGGGCAGCCTTGAATAGATTCGAGCTGTCTAGCCGCTAAGCCACGGGAGATTTTAAATAAAATGAGTATTTCTATTTTTGCCACAAGAAACCAATTATCTATGATAATTTTCACACACTAAACTTGACAAATCCATACGAGAATATGTTTAATGCACCAAATTTACATGACACTCTGTCCCATATCGTTTATTTTAATGGAGCTTTTACAAGTGATTCTGGCGAAAAGTAATTTTACTTCATGTGAAACTATATCACGTTAATCGAGATATTCGCAGACAAAGTTTCATTTCACACTTCGTTGTAGTCAAACAAGACAGAATAGTTGTTAGATTGTTTAAAAGCGGGTCCCATATACCTACTTCGAAATCCCATAATGTTTCATTGACATCGTCATGTACAAGTGAATAGCGACAGCATTTGAAAAACTCATAAGGACCGGAGGCATGTGCGCTTTTCCATAGGTATATTGCACATGGAGTGTAGGGTTATCGTTTGGGCATGTCAACAACTGCAAGTATACCGTATCTCAGGCTTGTTTAATCCTGCTGTAAACAACAGGGCGGCGCTGACTCAACTCGCCACGTGTTAGACGCTAAATGAACGCACATATGTTTTGCAACACCGGCAGTATATATAGCAGCGCTTACTTCTAGACAATAAATAAAATGTTGGGTTACAAATTAACTTATTAAATCTATGGGCTGGTTCATTTCTAAAAAAAAAGAAGTTTACTGCGTATAGCACTTTTCTTAAAATCGTCGTATTTCTCCACGCGCTGTTTGCATTTACGCGATTTTCTCGGTGTACTTAGAGTTCCGAGAGGCTTGCTGTTCCATTCTGACACTATGTACACTACTTGTGCAAACACAAAAGAGATCATCAGTTTCTTTCTCAATGCTTTTATACACGATTCCGGGTTTCTTTCTTTAAGCACCGCGAAACAATGCGTGATCATTCCCCTCTCGCTACTTTTTAAAGGTTTGCCTCGATTGTGTTTCATTTTGGCTGTAGCACTGGCCTGCTGCACGATGAAAAGCTTACTGATTTTAAATTACATATACAAAGTGTTCTTGAGGATGTGCAGTAAGCCAGATACACAGGAAATGCAGTGTTAAATATCAGAAGTAACTCCACAGTATAAACAATATCTTAATTAGCACTCAACTCGATACAGACCTCGTTGCCAGAGAGCTGCCTGGCATAGTAATGCAAAACTATTATATAATAGCAGTGTCATTTAGTGATTGTTAAATAAATTGCAGCTTAACTTAACATAATAAGTTAATAGTGTGAATAATTTCACCTCTCTTCTGTCTAATCCGTATATAGTATACAGAACACGTCTATGTGCTACGTGAAACAAGAGATAAAATGTGGATCTATTACGTTTATAAGAACCGAAACATCTTTTCTCTCTCCGAAATTAGCTAGTACAGTGCAGTGATCAGAAAACTACTTGCAGTACTGTACTTAATGAGGGGTTTATCGTACCCATGCAAATAAAAGAAAACGCCCATTAACTTTTCTAAATCAACCAACAGCTTAACCGCTTTCTGTCCCAATATCTCTGTCTCTGTCTCTCTTCCCACCCAGATATTTACAGCAAGATGAAACTAGGTTGAAATACATTATGGATTTAACCTAACCATGACAACCGGCTCACTGTGAGAAGAAAGTAAATAATCACGTTATACTATACCTTGACCTATCGTCTCCAAACACTTGGAAGGCAATGCTTATCTAGTTTGCAGAGTATTAGGCTACGTTGTTTTCGACGTTTGCACATTTGATGGCCGTGCTGTATATCTTACGTCATTGATATTGTGTCCAGCTAACTTGCATCGCATGCGAGCGGACATCCCTCCGGCCTTCACTCATAAACTATTGAAATATTCAAACCAATTTTAACGGCTATATCGGAAACATCTGGTGCCACAGAACAGTTATTTTTATATAAATTGTGTTTTAACGAGACTGTTTGTGGCACATACGTTTGTCTGTCTCTTCGTTTTCTTCTTCTGTATATTATTATTATTATTATTATTATTATTATTATTATTATTATTATTATTATTATTATTATTATTATTATTATTATTATTATTATTATTATTATTATTATTATTATTATTATTATTATTATTATTATTATTATTATTATTATTATTATTATTATTATTATTATTATTGTTATTATTATTATTATTATTATTATTATTATTATTATTATTATTATTATTATTATTATTATTATTATTATTATTATTATTATTATTATTATTATTATTATTATTATTATTATTATTATTATTATTATTATTATTATTATTATTATTATTATTATTATTATTATTATTATTATTATTATTATTATTATTATTATTATTATTATTATTATTATTATTATTATTATTATTATTATTATTATTATTATTATTATTATTATTATTATTATTATTATTATTATTATTATTATTATTATTATTATTATTATTATTATTATTATTATTATTATTATTATTATTATTATTATTATTATTATTATTATTATTATTATTATTATTATTATTATTATTATTATTATTATTATTATTATTATTATTATTATTATTATTATTATTATTATTATTATTATTATTATTATTATTATTATTATTATTATTATTATTATTATTATTATTATTATTATTATTCAGGACTATCCTCATCTTTAGAGGATTTACAACCCCAAGGACATACGAGCGATAGACTTGGGTTAATAACCTATCAAGGAAGTAGCATATTTTGAATTATGGCATACCCAGGATGTGTGATCGGTTCAATGTCTGGTATAGCGGGAAAGGAAGTTTAATGTAATGATGGAAGGTATAATAGGACAATTCGCGCATCAAATTACCAAATCCGGCACTCACCTTGCGACGGAGGAAAACCACAGAAAAGACCTTCGCTCAGGTTGGTAGGCCCCGTGGGTTGCACCAATGACCTCCAAACGCGAGTCCCACGCTTTACCTTTTCCTACCTCCCTCGTTATAGAGAGGATTAACTGGACTTAAAGAAAACTTAGCCACCCAGGCTGGAAAGGAACCGGGAGTCTGTTAGTTGAGAAGCCAGAGAGCTGATTGTATTGTTTTATGCCGTTCTCAAGTTTGGATCAGTGGGGCCAGTGACGCACGCCACTGCTGGAACATGTGAAGCATGACGGGAATGAGTCACGCCGGTGAGGATATACAAACCAAACCTACGATAGACGGACATACAGACTAGGTAATTACAGTCTCTTCATATGCCCGCCCGCCTGCCTGCCTGCCTGCCCGTCCTTGTCCTATGTGACTCACCGGAACCCAGAGTCTACGCGCTTCCTTCTACGCCAAGGTTCAGTAGTACTCCACTCACTTTCACTCTTCAATCACTGCATAGTAACTCTCTCTTTCTTTCTCCTTTTTATTGCTGCCCTCCTGGCAACTCTTAAACTTCTGTGCTGCTGCAGCTGTTTTATCCGTTTTGTACCCACACATTTCTTATTTCTTCTACTTACCTGTAGTAGATAACAGAACGTATTGTTCTCCACACAGCATTTAATTACGTGATTCAACTGGAAATAAAAACCGTGCTGGATGTTTCAGGCGATTTCGTCTGTGGCCCGCGCTCGGGAGGTTCGGGTTCGCTTCCCATGGCAGGCCTAACTGGATTTTTTCGCGGGGTTTCCCGGTTCACCAGGCGATTCCTTGGTATGTTAAATACATCCCACAAATTTCTTCACCATCCATGTCATCTCTATTATCATTTCACATCTGGAGGTCTCTTTCAGGTTACAAAGTATCGGCGTGAGAGGCTGTATGGCAGGATGACAAGCTCCTGGTAAATATGCTCCTCCTCAGGTAGGACGGTCTTCGGTCTCCGGGCCGGTCTGGCCGTTTCAGTACCCCGGAGGGTGGGATGCTGGTTGTACTGGATTGCACCAGCCAGTATAGCTAGTAGAAGGTGTACTAAATCGCCAGGCGGTCACACCGAGGTCACATCTGTAGCCTTCCCATTTTGGTGTTGGCACGCGTAAGTGGCGTATCCACTTCCATCCCGTCTTGTGTCCTCAGGACCAGATGGGGGGGCCTTGTTAGTCTCTAGGTCTTGCCCTATGGAAAGCCCCACGGAGGACGCCGGGCGCCCTTTTGGGACAGCTCGGTAACTCCCTGGTTGAAGGAGGCCAGGGTCTTTGGAACTACGGGTCCTGGACTATTTGGGTAGAACCTCTGCACTCAACTGTACTGGACTGCCGAGGAGGTTCAAACTGGTCAGTGATATGGACCCCGCCCTCTGCATGTCGTGAATCCTTGGGTGTGCCGCCCTGTCTTCTTATGCCTCGTCGTTCCTCTCTTGGAGCCCCACTTGGGACATAGGAACAGTAGATCAAGTCTGGTTGGTATCAGTGCCGAATCCATTTTGTAAAATTCTATTGGAAATACATGTTTTGTGGTTCCCTGAGCTCAAGCAGAGTATATTCATCTCCTCTTCCTCGTAAACGAGTCATCGGGGCTCAGGTGGGAGCGTCTGCACCCTCATACAGAAGCTCTTGGTTTCGGTTTCCATAGTCTATCTTCCTGATCCATGGGTTTATCCAGATCGCTAGGCGAATGGTGAAACGACTCATTACCTCTCCAGGATTTTCTCTCCCATCATTTACATTTCAATTCATCCTTTATGCACTTGGTTCCTTCACGGGTAAGCCACGTCCATATTTGTCTCGGGCGCTGCAAGGCAGGGAATTTCTCTCTGTGAACCTTTGTGACCACAAGCTTCAAGTCCCGCGGAGAGTAATTCCGGCTACAACGGAAGTGGTTGGGACTCTGCTCGCTATCGGGGTTCTTAGATAGACTTAGGGCGCACTCCTCGGGGGACAAAACGTTATACAAATAGCGGTATGCCCGCGATGCCGAATCTCCCTTATCTTACTTCCCGACCATGTACTTATAGTATTATATTATCCAAAAATTACATGTCAAGATAACAGACCGCAGTTCTGTACAACTTGTTTATGATAACTAAGCAAGATGGCACTGCGATGACTTTCGAGGTGCATGACATTTTGGCAAGCCGAATGCTGGGGTAGCTTGTCGTTTACTACGAATTTTCTATCACTTCACTTCCCCTTTCGATACGGATGCACGGCGCAGATGCTTGCTCGTTGGAAAATTCTTCTTGGCCTGCCAAATGACAACTTTCTCTTAGCCTTCTGCAGGGGATCAAGTTCTTCCTGTTTCCGTCAGAGGAAACCCTTCCTGAGCAGCAAACCGGTATGACCGAGACATCAAGATTATATTCGATAAGCATCTCTCATGTTTCTTCCAATCGGTTAATCTGCGGCCTTCAGCCTCAGCCATTCCTTCTGGGAGTAATTAGCACAAAAGATCCGCGTTGGGTCAAACTGCGAGGTATCCCTCCGTTCCCTGATACTTTACCGTTCTCTGCTAAAGTAAGTAGAGGAACTGCTATATTCCATCTAAATTTCGTTATGGTGACTTCCACGTAAATACATGTTTTGAGGCCCCTGCACCCAAAACAGTTTAAAAAAATGCTAATTCAGTATGTGTGTGTGTGTCAGAGCTGAAGAACTGATATTCTTTGGGAAGTTTGACTACTGTATTCCAGACGGAACTGAATGCCATTAGAGCTTGCGTGGAGGAGTGTGTGGACAGATGCTACGCTAGGCGGGACATCTGGATATACTCAGACAGCCAGGCCCGTCCGATATGACTTAATGTTGGAGGACGCAAAATTACAAGAAAAAAAAGACACCCAGGCAACGCTTAAAGCACTGTCGGTATCCCTTACGAGTCCAAAGATCGTTGAGGAGTGCCGAGAAGCCCTCCAAAGGTTAGGGGAATGTAATAGACCTATTCTAGCATAGATCCCTGACCATTCTGTGGTAGATGGAAATGAAATAGCAGACAGACTGGCCAAGAGGGGGCACAGACCCCATTTATAGGCTCAAAACCTATCTTAGGTATTATCAAATTGATGTTAAGATCCATTCTATTAAGCTGAAATCAAAGAAAACATATAGAATACCGGAAAAATCCAGAAACAAAGGCATGGAAAGCTAATGATGGAACGCCAATGTCCTAAAAGAAGTATTGTAGTCCTCAAGTTAACTAGCACGCAGATGAGACTCATGGTGTGCCTCATGACCGGACATGGGAACTTCTAAAAGCAACTGCAGAAAATGGGGCTCTCGCAGAGCCCAATATGTAGGATGTGTGAAATAGTACAGGAAACGGCCTCTCATTTAATATTACAGTGTGGAAGTTATTACCTATAGATATAATCAATTTGGAACCTTGGATTTAAAGGAGACTGTATCCAACAAGGACATAATACGTGGAACTCCTCAAACTTCTTAGAGTTTGAGGAGAGAATGGTTAGGGGGAACAGGGAGAAAAACTGTACAATAAATCTCAGGTGTTGGTGCGGGCAGGTAGGGATTATGTCCCTCCTGTAGAATACTTCCTGATCAAAATCTAATATAAATGCTTCTTTTTGGGGAAACAAAATACTAAATAAATGGATGAATCTAAATTGGTATTTACATTCACATCTTCTAAAAATTTGAATCAAAGATTTACTAGAACACTTCTCCACATCAATACTGCTCATCCCATATATGGAAAACGTTCCGCTATTTTCAATGTTCTCAAAAATGACTCACACGATTTTGGTTAAACTACCATATACGTAAGATATTTACATAGCAAGTACAATCTGTATGTTGAACTTTCAGGAAATAGCCTGTGTGCCTTCGTCTATTCTTTCGGAAGAAATTTTGTATCATTTTGATAAATATTAAGCTATGGGATATAGACAAAAGCTACTGAATAAAAACTTATCGACCCTATTAAAACGCATAATTTATTGGATGTAGCCTTTTTTGGCATCATATATTCCGGAGATATAATTGCTATTGATTTGAATGTTTTCATTCTTTGTGCTTTTAAAAATACTTGGACTACTCACGTCTTACTCAGGGTCATGGAAACGTACAGTTTACAACAAACCGATTTTGATGCACCAGAGCATGAGTTTGGTTTCCTTTGATCCACTGTATCTACAGCGAAATGTGTAATCAAATATTATCTGTAAATGGGCTACTGAGTGTCTCAGTACTTTCGTTCACCGCGCTCATTCTTAAGAGTCCGTAGTTCATATGCTAGCTCCGAAATTCCTTCCTTGAACCCATGAATTTTCCTCCGCCAGTTAATTGCCTAAGAACGATTCGTCAAAGCATCTTTGTCTCTTCTCTTCTTCTACGCGTTTACAGCTGTATCGCTCTAATTCAAGACAGATTTTACAGTCAATATTGATTTCCGTTTGCAAATGTTTATCTTGATGATGAAGAAGTGAGCAAGATGCTGCCATGGTAACATTGGAACTCGTATTTGGGGGGTCATGGGTTCGATTCCCATGGCTGATCCTCCTAATACACGGGTTTGTTCTGGGAGTTCGCAGGGTCATTAGGCAAATGCTGGGAAGATAATAATTACAACATCCGAGAAAGTTTGTATCCCTCCATGTCACCTCAATTCACATTTCACTTCACTCCATTTTCATTTCACTTTAATCTATTGGTTCTTTCAGGGTAGTAAGTATCGCAAGTGTCTCGGCCTTGCATGACAGGAAATGCGCCCTCCGTAAAGTTTCTTCCTCCGGATGGGTGCCGGTTTCCAAGTCCTGGGTCCTCCACTGAGAGGCAGGGGAACCCGT
Source organism: Mantis religiosa (assembly GCA_030765055.1). Classification (NCBI taxonomy): domain Eukaryota; kingdom Metazoa; phylum Arthropoda; class Insecta; order Mantodea; family Mantidae; genus Mantis; species Mantis religiosa. The sequence goes on from CM060950.1 coordinate 315,478,202, forward strand.
TGTATGAACTGCCACTGGAGATTTAATTTGTAGAACGTAAACTCAGCTGTCGTATTTCCGAGTTCCGGTCACCGTTTATTTCTTCTCAACACAACCGTCCCTTCCCGGAGGTGCCTCTCATCGCGGTGCTGCATCTCCCTTCGAAACTTAGTTATACGTAAACCTTATCAGGAAGTATTTACAGAAATAGCATAGAGGAAAAATCACGTAAATATATAAGATTTCACGGAAATACACATTTTGTGGTATCCTGAATCCAGAAAGAGAGGCATTCATGGAAAACAGTGTTGTGTCTGCGTGTCTCTAAGCAAACAAAAAAGAAAGAGGTTTTCACGAAAGTCTCCCCAAATTAAACTGCCCTTTATATGGAAAGGTTTAGTAATTGTTTGATCTTCTCAAAACCCTTGTTTCATTCTGATTAAAATACCATATGTACAGATAAATAAAATGAATATCTTTAATGTCATTGGAATATCTGTGAAATCGTCTTCATCCTAAATGACCTTACTCCAACTGGTAAACCGTAACCGATAGATAAAAACTTACAGCACAATATATGCAGATCTTCTAAAAGCACACAATTTATTTCAAATAATATTTTTGTACCGCTTTCCAAATTTTTCCTTGTTATTGGTTTAAGTTTTCAAATACTTGCCTTTTTATTCAGTTTTTCTCTCATAGTGATGCGCTTTTAAAAACGCTTGTATTCTATTTTATCGTGTTTATAGTTAAATATACAGAAATGTATGTCTTATGAAGGTTTATCTCTATAGACGGAAGAATAAGCGAATGCAACAATATTTTGAGGTGAATTAAACACATATAATTTGTCAAGATTTTCTCAACAAAGAAATGAATAACAAGAAAATTAATGAATTTTAATGTCTCTGAAAGGGAAAGAACCGAATTATCTACTTTTTATTTCCGGATTTTTTAACTATTCTGGTCCAGTTCATAATGAGAATGACAAAGCAAAACAGATGTGCAACCAGCAAGTGTGAATTATTCCACGTGGAGAAGATAAACTTACGTGTATGATTGGCCAAAGTTACATATGAAGCGATTCCTACTGAATGGAAGCGGGGTAGCAAAATGTTCTACCCCAGCCAATGAAAGAATATTGCGACCAACTAGCGGTATACATAAATCGCCTTCGCAAATAGCGAATAAGAACTGAGACGGGTTAAATGTATTGCTTAATGTTTCAGAGAATTCTAACCGCAATGTTTAGTGACTGTAGCGATATTTAACATAGTATGTTCCAGTAAAAACGTCGTGAGATAAGCGATTCTGTGTGAAGCAAAATTAGGCGCTACATAATTACATCATCAGTGACATTCAACTATCTCGCAGTAGTCAAGATACTGGATACAAGGGATTATGGTTGTGACTTTCAATATCTGAACAAGCGTTAAAATGTGACAGAATGCATAACATTCACACGTCCTCCCAAATTTACACATGTCGCATTTACTAAAGTTAATAATATTACTAAGTTGCTTTAAGGTTGCATGCAAAAGCTTTCTAATTAGGCAATACGGACTACGAAATGAAAGATGCGGAAACAACACCTAGCTATGTACATCAATCAGCCATAGAAATTCTTAAGAAGTGAGTGTGTGAGTGGTGTTTTAGGGCCCGTCGACGAGGTCATTTGGGCCCGTGGAATTCTTAAGAAGTTGGATTCAATTTATTTACAGTCAGACCATTATGCCAATGGAAAGAACACTTACCGACGGCCAGGTAAAAGTCTGGTGAATGTTGTCAATAAAAGCAAACAGACCGTACCAGGGATGGAGTGGTTCCTAACCTGTGAGGTAAGGGTTAAACCCAATTAGAGTTCAGCTATACTTCAGTTTGTCCTGAGCTTAATACTTAGTTACATGCCTATATATTACAATTCACTTTTATTAATAGTGAGCTCAGGCGAAGGAAAAAAGACGAATTGTATATTTTCAAATAGAGGAGCGTCAAATTTTAATGTAGTAAAACTTAAACGTGACACAATGAATATTTATGAAATGGCTAATATTACAAAGTCCTATTTGACATACACATAATAGTGGATAGGATAAAGGGCCTCCAGCGCAGCAGGCTATGGGCAAGATGGCGTCCATGAGCAATCTATGTATTTAGGAGATTTTGGCAGTGTTTAGAGGTTATAGTCAGTCCTCTTAACTTGCTTAGATCATGGTGTTTTACAAGCATTTCAATACGTTCCCCTCATTTGTAGTCATTTGTAATACGCCAGCCTAACCTAACCTAGCCAAACCTAGGCTACTGCTGCCCTTAGGCTCCTTTACTTCATCCTTAACCTCGTGTTCCTTGCTCCTGGAGTTCTATGCTCCATCTTTTAACCTAACTGTTCTCATTTCTTAAGTTCCTCTATTTTACTCCTTTAACCAAGCCTAATATAGTTCTTTGCTTGCTTTCTTTTCACTATTATTTAACCTACTTCTGTTTTTGCTATCCGCATCCGTTCTCTTTCTTAAGGTATTCTATTCTTACCTGCACAACCTATCCTAAGCATGTTTCTTTTCTGCATCATCTAACTCATATCTTTTAGGCCCAGCTACTTTGTATAATGATAACTATTGTATGTATGGGTGTAGAAATTCTTGAGGCATGTCGATCTTAGAGCTGCTAAGAGTAGCTTCGTCACGACTAGAGGAATATGTGCTGACTAGATATCTTTAAGTACCTGCTTTTGTTTTCCTACAGATTCAGACATTTTTCTGTTGTTCTTTTCGTGCATTCTCTATGCTTTCAGGAACTCTACTTCACCTTGTGTTTTGGGGTCATGTGCTTATATCTTTAGGTTTCGTAATTGTCCTTTGGTCTGAAAGGCTATGCATATTGGTTACGGTGCTTATCTCCTTTGATAACGTGGTTAAGTCTTGATGTGTGATCTTACGGTGCTGAGGTTAAAGGCTGTAGGATCTATAGGTTAGGTCTTGTAGACTTTGAGTTTAAGTGTCTTGGTCTGCAGGCTAAAGGCAGTTGTTCAGAGTGCTAAAGCTGCAGGATCTTGTGATTAGATTTTGTTGACTCGAGGTTACGTCTCTTGGTCGGTGAGGTTAAAGGCTGTAGGACTCATAGCTAAAGGCAGTCAGGCTGCTAAAGGCTACAGGGCCTTGTTGCTAGAGCTAATAGACTTGAGGGTAGCTCTCTTGCTTTGAGGGTTGAAGGCTGTTGGTCCTAAGGTTGAAGGCTATAACTCTTGTAGTTAGGTCTCATGTCCTTGTGGCTATGTTGCTTGGGTTTGAGGTGTGGTCTTATGATCTTGAAGTTCAGGTTACTAGTCCAGTGACTAAAGGTTGTTAGACTTGAGGTTAGGCATTATTGACTTGATGTTATTGGCTGTAGGTCTCGTAGCTGAAGGTCATTAGTCTTGAGGCTAAAGGCTGTTCTTTCTACTGGATAATTCGCATGGATTCGAGGTTAGCTCTTTTGGTCCAAAGCTAAAGACTGTTGATATTGGGATGTTGTCTTACGTTCTTGAGGTAGAGATTTATGATTTGTGGCTTCGCTGTATGGATTTGAGACGTGGCCTTTATGGTCACGAGATAGTATTCTTGGTGTAGGGATATACGCTGTAAGTCTTGAGGCTAAGTCTCTCTGGTTTTGTGGATAAGTTTCCAGGCCTTGACGCTAAGTCTTTATGGTCTTGTGGCCTGGTCCTATGATGCTGAGGTTAAAGGCTGTTCATTCCAGTGGATAGGTCTTATGGACTTGAGGCTAGGTTTCCTGGTCTGGGGGTGGGTTAAAGGCTGTAGGTCTTAAGGCTAAGTATTTGAGGTCTGGTGGTGTGGTCCGAAGGTTGTTGACTCTAGTGGATAGGTCTTATGGAACTCAAGGAGCCAGTCTGGCCTCAGCGCCTGAACAGAGCGGACGTGCTGTGTGACGTGTGTTGTTTACATTTCGGGTCGCGGCGACGTACGTACTGAGTACCAGAGTGGCATTCACCGCTAGCACAATTGTGCCCACACCTTCCCGTGTTTATTTCTAGTCAAAGTTCACTAATTTGTGGAAAATGGAAATGTATGAAAGGAAAAATACCATCAGGGTAAAATTCACGCTAAATGTGACGAAGCCCACAGCTTATGAGGTGCATGATTTCATAGCAGATAAGTTACGGTTAAATGCGGAACAAGTGGATACCATTCAGTTAATCGCCAGTGAACGCGCAATTTACATAAAACTGATATCGGCTTTGTTAATGGAGAAAATTTTAAACACTTTTTCGGAGGAAACAATGTTCACATATATGAATGGGGAAGTTACTAAAGTAAAAATCGAACATGTTACCGGGAATGCAATCAATGTGCGTGTGTTTGATGTACCACCAGAGCTCCCAAATGAAGTGCTAAAAGCAGCACTGAAAAATTACGGTACGGTGTATGACATTCGAAAAGAGAAATGGGGTCGTCAGTACCGTGTGCCGGTGTACAACGGGATAAGAGCTGTAAAGATGCAGCTGAAGACAAATGTTCCCAGTTATATCGTGATCGGCAGCTACCGTTTATGGGTGTCATATGCTGGCCAACCCCGATCGTGTTATATCTGCCATAGTACAGAACATTTAAAGGAGCTATGTCCACACCGATCGACACAGTTGCGACCGGCCGATGCGGTACTGAGGAACGACACGGCAACCACATCTGTGGCAGGGAGCGTGCAGAAGGAGGACGACCAACCCATAGCTGACAATCCACTGCCGGCACTGGCGGGTGAACAACAACAAGAGGAGCCGACACCAGAGGAGCTGATCATAGTGGAGAAAAAGGATTATGCCACCGTGCTTCGCGATAGTCCTGGGACAAGAGGCATTCAGCACACCACGAAGGGGAAGGAGCAGACCGGAAGTGCCTCACTGATGTCTGAGACAGCTACAGAGGAGGAGACACCTTCCAATGAAAAGAAACGAGTCAAGAGGGCAAAGACACGCAAAGCTAGTAAGGCAGAAACGTCTTGGAGCAGCCAGATGAAACAGGGGCAGGAACTGGCTGCGTGTGTATCTGCAGAACAGCCTGGAAGACATGTTACCACCAGAGCCCGCAACCACGACGGCAACAAACCAGCCAACAATAGCTGCTGCACATTTGGACAGCAGCGTCAGGGAGGAGCGAGACAACCAGCTTTCTCACAAGGTTTGCCGTACAGGTGAGGACAAGGGACAGAGGAACTCGGAAGAGGGTGGAACGTCAGAGCCTGTGCAAAGGACCGGGTACCAGGCGGCGGGTGAAGGTGCTGTTGTCAGTCCGCAGAAGGTTACAATGGACGGGGATTCAACTGCGCGACTTTCTGTGCGTGACCCTCGGCTCCAAGTTCGTGAAATGCAACAGAGTTACAAAGACAGTGGTCCGTCGACTGCCGATGAGGGCGCAATGGCGAACGGGGGAAAGCAACACACTCAGTTGGTGCGGAAAGATGCCGAATCCGGTTCACCGCATCTCACGGTGCAGGACTGGACACGGCAGGAGACGGCGTCTGATCTCCAAGTAAGGGAAGAGTCACAGCTGCAGACTACTCAGGAGTAGGCACTCAGTCAGCAACATACACCCAGCAGTGACAACTACCCTCATTAGGATGATATATTTAAGAACAATAGCCACTATAAATGTGAATGGCTGCAGGAATATAGTGACCCAGAAACTGCTCAATACTTTTCTGCTGGTGAATAACATTGACATCTGTTTTCTACAGGAAGTGAACACATTCAATTTGTATACGCTTTACTCTTATGATTATAAGGTGAATCTCGGCGTAGAAGGAAGGGGCACTGCCATGGTATACCGGAAAGAACTTCATCTACAGAATTTTCAGATGGACCCATCTGGCCGGATCATCTCAGCGACATTGGACGACACAGTGTTAATAAATATTTACGCTCCGTCCGGAACGCAAAATAGACAAGAACGAGAGCAGTTCTTTCAGAACGCTTTAACTACACATTTGTTGTATGGTAAGGAATATTTATTGGCAGGTGACTTTAATTCCACTCTCTGTGCCAAGGACCAAAAAGGGGCGCCCAATTTTAGCATCATGCTCCAGAATTTGGTGTCGCAACTACAACTGCAGGATGCATGGGAACTAAAGCATGGAAATGAGGTGGAATTCACGTTTATTAGGAGCACCTCAGCCTCGCGGATAGACAGGGTTTATATCTCGCCAGGGATAGTTACTTCTGTACACCCAATTTGCGTTCTACCTGTGGCGTTCAGTGATCACCACGCAGTGATCTGCCAAATACAAATTGCGGCCATTTGTGCTGAAGTTGCCGGACGGGGATACTGGAAGCTCAATAATTCCATTTTGGAGGATGCCGACGTTCTGGAGAAGTTTCAGACGAAATGGCAACGGCTACAATTCTCCTTTTGCAATTCATCTAGGAAGAGTGACTGGTGGACTGTAACGGCAAAACCGGCTATTCGTTCATTTTTTAAACAGATAGGAATTCTGAAGGCAACGACAAGAAAGGAGCGTTTACATTTCTACAATGAAGTCCTATGGGACTTGTATACGAAGCAACGGGAAGGTTACGATGTCAATGTCAAGATCAAGCAGGTGAAAGAAACGATCAAAATGCACCAACTGCAGCATCTGGATGGATATAAAATCAGAGCAAAGGTTCAACACCCACATGAGGAAGAACGGAATTCCTTTTACTATTTTGCAAAGGAAGAAAGAAGGGGCGTACCCGATGCCCACATACACTTCAAGATGTGAACACTGGAAACACATTTACAGGGACCAGGTCTATCCTTCACCTTATAGCAGAACACTTTCAGGCTTTATTTCACAAGGGATCAGATGAAGGTACCCCACCGCGGTATGAGGCGTGGCCGCTGTTTACAACTGGGGTGACCCAGGAAACGGCCGACTTACTCACCCGAACCATTACAGAACAAGAAGTATTAGAAGTCATACAAAAAACCAGTAAACATACGTCTCCAGGTCCTGGTGGCCTTTCCTATGAATTTTACAGGACCTGTTGGCCCATTATAAAACGTGAAGTGATGGCAGTTTTGGTGGAGTTGTGGGAAACAGCGCAGTTTCCCGAAACATTTGCAGATGGAATTATCACATTGTTGCCAAAGACAGCACAGCTTACTACTATGAAGGATTTTCGCCCAATAACATTGTTGAATGCTGACTATAAGATATTTACCAAAGTCATAGCAACAGGTTGAAAGAAGCGTATAGAGAAATATTACACTGCAACCAAGCGGCGATCTCGAAGCGCAATATTATTGTTACGCTGGGAGAATTGCGCGATGTCCTCATACATTTGCAAAGGGAACAGCAAGTGGCGGCCTTGATAAGCTTGGATTTCCAACAAGCATTTGATAAAGTCCAACATGCGTATTTATGGCAATGTTTAAGGGCGGCAAAATTTCCAATGCATCTGATTAAAATTATACAAGGCCTTTATGGTACAGCAAAATCCCGGGTGTTATGGAATGGCTGGCTTTCCATTCCAGTACGAATAGGCCGGTCAGTGCGTCAGGGTTGCCCGTTATCAATGGGGCTTTTTTCTATAGCGTTAAACCCCCTACTTCAAAGACTGCAAGATACGCTACATGGGGTTACTGTGTACAATGAACGCTTTAAAGTCATTGCTTATGCGGATGATGTCACAATTGTAGCGACAAACAATCACGATATGGCAGCCCTACAGAATGGATTGGAGATCTATACAAGGATGTCGGGTGCAACGTTAAACGTACACAAATCTGAGATATTATTGATTGGACAGTGGTTGGAACCAGTACAAACACTGGGAATGAAATGTACTAGCACCACCAGGATACTTGGTATCTCTTTTATGGGAGATATGGAAGCCACTATAGTTTACAACTGGAGAGAGAAAATCAACCACTTGCGATACTCTTTATTGTTGGAGAGGGCTCGGAACCTGAATTTGATGCAGCGAATTTGGTACATACATATCTATGGTCTCAGTCAAATTTGGTACTTAGCGCAGATACTGCCAATTCCGAAACGTGAAGCACAGAGACTTGAGCAACTGCTTGGCTATTTCTTATGGACTGGGAAAGCCTACAGGGTGAGCAGAGAACAGTTACGATTGCCGCAGTCCAAAGGTGGATGTGGACTGGTGGACATCGCCAAGAAATGCATGGCCTTATTAGGCAAAACTGCTGTCAGATCACTGGGTAGTAATGGTTCATCGATAGATGGGAGTTTCTGGCAGGATCAGATACAGCACGGTCAGAGAATATATCCGGGATTCAAACCCATTGTTAACCATCTGATAAATCTGCTGGACACCAGTGCTGACCTCACAGTTTTTGAATCAACGAGAAAACAGTATCAGCTGCTCAATACATCGCAGTGTACACCCAGGATTGAAGAGAAAGAGAATAGAGAATGGAAACTTATATGGAAGAATCTCTTTAATAAAGTTGTTCCTACTGATTGGCAAGAGACAGCATATGAAGTATTAAACGAGACCATACCAACAGCGGAGAAATTATGGCGACATGGCCGTACAACATGTAACAGATGCCAAATTTGTTCACAAATAGACACCTCGGAACATAGGATTGCCTCTTGCAAACAGGTGCATAATATCTGGATGGTGCTCAGAGACTTTATTGGAAAACGGTGTCCGCCGGAGTTTCCACCATGTCTTCGAAGGCTACAGAGACTGGAATTCAGTTTTAAAGACATGGCGCTCTACAGGAGTGCGATCTGGTTGGTAATGGGAACGTTACACTAGATAATGCAGAAAAATCCTGGAAATGTGGCATTACAGAGGGAATGGTTTGAATTCCTGCGAAGGGAACGTTGGAAGCTAATCACAGCGGGGCTCAGTGATTCTATGGAGCCTTATATCATCCGATTTGAGCTCCATTACACTGGTTCCGAAGTCAGCTTCCATCCCAACAGCTAGACTGGCTGCTTTCGTGGAGCACAGACAATCTGTAGCAAGATCAATTTGCTCGCCACAAGTTTCTCAGAACAGTGTTCCTTCAGATAGTTAGGCAATCCTTTGCAAGGACTATCCGCTCAGATGGACGCAAATGTAAGAAAAAATAGACTGGCTATAGAAGCTCAATACTGTAGCCTCAAATACTTCAAACAAAATTTGAAAAATTGGCACCTTCTTAATCCATTTTATCATATTTCTGAGTGTTTTAATTGTAATCTTAACACTGTACTTTTAACTGTATTAGCTTGACTTAGGTTGCAAACAACAATTGATTGTAGTTTCTATGACTTGAAAGAAAATATGTAAAAAAATAATAAATAAATTAAAAAAAATTGGAAAAAAAAATCATTTAACCAATTTTATTCATCGTCCATTATGACTTAACGTTGGTGGAAGTAAATTAAAAATAAAATGTTCACCTTTGCTCTCTATGTCTGTTCTAACACTTCCCTCGCTGTTTGAAGCCAAAGGAGTGGGAGAACAGTTGCAAAGCCGGAAGAAGTGACTTGAATGCACTGGTGAATTTTAAAATACTATAGTAATATTGTTTAAAATTGATAGCTGGACAGCTAATAGGGATAGTGAACGTTGTTAAAAATTCTGCAAATACAAAATTGTGCTCAGGTAAATACACTGCTTTGGTGAGGGATAGTCGGGGAAGTAAGGCTCAGATTTTACTAAAAAGTCCCATCTTAGTTCAGCCGCAATTCGTATACTTTCGTTCGAGCAAAAAAAAAAAAAATAATAATAAATAAATAAAAAAAAATAAAAAAAAAAGGTTAGCTGTCTTGTTCTAGAGCTAAAGGCTGTTGGTATCGGGATGTTGTCTTATGGTATTGAGGTAGAGACTTAAGATTTGTAGCTTCGCTGTATGAGTTTGAGACGTGTTATTTGTGATCACGTGATAGTTCTCTCGGTCTAGGGGTCTAGGGTTAAATGCTGTCAGTTTTGGGGATAGGTCTTGCAGACCCTCATGCTAAGTCTTTCAGGTCTTTTGATGTCGCGGCTAGGTCTCATGATCTTGTGGCTCTGTTGTATGACTTTGAGGTGTTATCTTGCTTTACTGTAGCTTAAGGCTTTTTTGAATAGTTTTGTGAACAAGTCTTCTTACTCTTGAGGTTATGTCTCTGGTTAAAAGAATGACAGCTAGAGCTATCTTTGTTACTGTTAGAGGTAAACATGCCGATTAGAGATTCTTTACAGCAAATGGTCTAAATGTACAGTTCCAATGGGTCTTTTTTTCCATGCAGATTGATGTGTTTATACTCTTGTATCTTTTTCAACCTTTTAACCCTTATACATTGACTTGTAATATTTCGTAATGCTAAACCAATGTTCTAATTATATTATTCAAGCTTTTCCAAGTGTTCTGTGGTTTTATGTCTGTATCATGGATTTTGAGGTTAAGTTCAGTTATTTTAATCATTTTATGCAAATTCTAAGGTTTCAAGGATGTTTCAGAATATGACGCAGTAGTTACTTTTTTAAATTTACCTATTTTAACATTAATTAAAGTACGTTCAGTTAGCTTATGTGGCGAGACAGACGCCCCTCGTCTTTCCTCTGGACTTGGCACTAGCGTCAGAATTTGCTTTTCTGAACTGTAGACTTAACGCCTTCCTCTGCTCTTATTATTCAGGTTTTTCATTTTTAGAAATCAGCTACGTACCGGAGTTTGTTTTTTCTTGGGATGGAAATTTTTTCTGCTCTAGGTTTCCTTGTTATTTCATTCATTGTTACGAACACGCTAATGTCCTTGCGCATATGTGGATACTCCATTATCTGCAATAACTCTCTTGTCATCATGTGTAGATAGGGATATTTTGTTCACTTCCACTGACGTAACATCATGCCATGGATTACAACTGGCACAAATCCATCGGACGCTAGAATTTTAACAGTCATGATGGTTAAAACCTTATCTAGAATTCAATAACCGGCTACGACAAGGAGCCCGAAATGATTTCGAGAAGGACCTGTATAGCTTTTTAGCAATGTCATGTTTGGAAAAACTATGGACAACTTTAGAAACCAAGTGGATATACGACTTGTCGCTGATTGGAAGGCATTGGAAAAATTTATTGCAGAGCCTACATTCATTACCCGAACTATAGATGGACCTGATTTAGTTGCAGTACAAATGGCGCCACGGAAGATAATCTTCAACAAACCTATATATATTGGGATGTGTGTCTGGATATCTCAAAGACCTTGATGTATCATTACCACTATGATGTGCTAATGCCGTATTACGGGCTTAAAAATCTGAAGCTCCAGTATATGGATAAGGACTCTTCCATCCATCATGTTTCTACCAAAAATATATACCGGGATAAGTTACGTTTCCTTGAACATCTGGATACTGTTGATTATCCTAGCGACCACATACGTCATTCTACAAAAAGAAAGAAAGTGTTGGGAAAATTTAAATATGAAAACAATGGAAACACCATTCATCGTTTTGTTGGACTGAGACCCAAGATGTGTGCTCTCGATGGAGGTGTAGTCAAGTAGATAAGAGGCATAAAGCATAGCGCCATTACACAGTACATCACCTTTGAGAGCTATGTGGACTGTCTTAAAAGGAGAGAAATCATAAGAACGCCAATGAACTTATTTCTGTCTCGTCAACATAATGATACGTCAGTAGAAGTGAACAAAATATCCCTATTTCCACATGATGACAAGAGAGTAATTGCACATGATGGAGTATCCACATATGCGCACGGACATTGGCATGTTAACAGTGAATGAAATAACAAGGAAACCTAGAGCAGACAAAAAATTCCTTCCCAAGAAACAACAAACTCTGGTGCGTAGCTGGCATCTATTCATGGAAAACCTGAATAATAAGTAAAGAGGAAAGCGTTAAGTCTGCCGTTGAGAAAAACAGGTTATGACGCTGATCCCAAGTCCAGGGAAAAACGAGGGACCCATACTACATGACCCTGGTCTTCCTGTGCCTTCTGCAATAGAAGCATTTGGAAAGGAATCATCATCAGGTTGTGAAGAAAGTTCTCAAAACACCAGCATTGATTTAACTATAGAACAAGAATAGGAATTTCACAAACCTCAACAATTCACACAGGCAGAAATCAATGATTTGGTTAGAGACTTAAATCCTCCTAAGGATGCCGCTGAATTATTGGGATCCAGACTAAAAGAAAAACATCTCCTCTCTCCAGGAACACCATTTTCTTGGTACAGACACCGTGAAGAGGAATTTGTTCCATATTGCTCCCAGGAAGAAAATCTTACATATTGTCAGCTTACATATTGTATTCCTGGTTTAGTGATTGTCTTGGGAGATGCTGTATATATTCCAGGAGAATGGATACTTTTTATAGGTTTCTCTAAAGCTATTCTGAAAAATGTACTCTTGTATAATGGAGATAAATATGCATCATTTCCAGTAGCCCATTCAGTTCACCTCAAGGAAACATATCATAACTTAAAATTGCTTCTAGAAAATGTCAAATATGCAGAACATAAGTGGCAGGTATGTAGAGATTTAAAAGTTATTAGGATGCTACTAGGCCAGCAATCAGGCTACACTAAAATGCCATGTTTTATTTGTGAATGGGATAGTTGAGCCCGATCCGATCACTGGACAAGAAAAAATTGAAAGCAGAGAGACAGTCTCGTGCCAAGAATGAAAAAGGTAATTCATGAGTGTCTTGTAGACCCCAAAAGTGTTATTTTACCACATTTTTACATAAAATTAGGCTTAATGAAGCAATGTGTGAAGGCTTTGAATAAGGATGGCAACTGCTACAAATATATCTGCAAGAAGTTCCCTGAAATATCTGATGCTAAAATTAAAGAGGGAGTATTTTGTTGGTGCACAAATTAGAAAGTTGATTTCTGATACCTTATTTGAAGAAACAATGACACATACTGAAAGCAATAATTGTTTTAAGAATGTCATCAAAAGTTTTCTGGGAAATTACAAGGATCCAAATTACAAAAATATTGTAGAAAGTTTGCTCGAGAGCTTTCAAAAGTTGGGCTGCAATATGAGTGTGAAAGTACATTTCCTGCGCTCTCATTTGGACTCTTTTCCAGAAAGTCTTGGCCGTATCAGTGAGGAAGAGTGAGAAAGATTTCATTGGGATATAAAGGAAATGGAAAGACCTTACCAGGGAAAGTGGAATGTGAATAGGATAGCTGATTATTGCAGGTCGCTGAAAAGAGATGTATCAAATTCTTTCCATAATAGGAACTCTAAAGGACGTTCATTTCATTTCAAGGCAGTATGTAAAAGACTGGTTAAATGTTCAAATTTAAGTGATGATGTAAAACATCAGTTAATTCTGAAGAGTGTTGTGTTCACAGTTATGGATTTATTAACTTATATATAACAATTTAACATAAACTAGATAGAGGCTAGTATAACAATGCATATTTTACTGTTTCCTATAATGTGAAAAAATGGTATGTGTTGGAGGAAAACTAAGACACTCAAATTAGGGATAATGGCATACTAAAATAAAATGCCCAGACAAGAAATTAAATTTTGCATATCAGTACAATCGATACGCATCTGTATATCATGGTTTTCATTTTTTTACTTATATGTTAACAATACAAAAATGTTCACCACATAGTATACACACAAACACACACAGACACACAAACACACACACACACACACACACACACACACACACACACACACACACAGACACACAAACGCACACACAGACCACAAAGGAGTCATTTTCTAAAACTACTTAGAAGTATATTTCCAGTTAAAATCCTATGTGAAAATGTGCGGAGGGAAATATTTCTGCTGTCTACCCTAAGAGACTGAATACGTTCAACGCATGGACTTTGGAACGAAATTAGGATGTAATGCCGCCACAGCGGATAACAATAGCAGTCTTATGTCGCCATGCATCTCTGAAATAAAACGTTTTGTTGCCACCAGTTACGCGGGCTTGTCCATTTTATTCTTATGATGGTTTCAGTATGTCTGTTGAGTGGAGTTCAATTGAAAGACTTTTTGAAGAGTCGTTTGCAGCACAAGTCAGCTATAACAAGAGGACAGGACAGCTATTATCTGGCCTATAGGATACACCTTTTAGGCAACGTATACGTGACAAAATTTCTATGAAAGTCAGTTTTTGAAAGTTGTATGGGAAAAATACTCACACTAGAAACAGGATGAAGTTACGAGTTTGCTTTGTATGGCCAAACGTAACATGTAAATTAAAGTGCACAAATGTATTGAACTAGTCCATGAAATTTTATTATCACTTCATTTTCTTCTAATATTGTTTTTCGTACACTGCGTAATATTCTCCATTGCGAAATTTTTGTTCTGTTTCTTGAAACTTTTCCGTATAAACTCTTTTAATTGTAGATGAAACGATCCAAAGAACCATTCTTAACATACCAAAAGTATAGCTTTGTATTTAGGTTTTAATAAATTATTAACTGATTGATCTTTAGCCAGAAAAAATGTTAAATATGTATTCTATATTTTTTCTCCAACAGGTTTTATGTTCACTAAATACAATGCTCTACTTATTTAATTAATTAATTAATTTATTTATTCATTCATTCATTCATTCATTCATTCATTCATTCATTCATTCATTTATTTAATCTTCATTTTTTCCATTCTGTGGAGCAGTTTACATGAGAATAGATTTGAAGTTTCTGAAAATATTTCCTGGAAAATTAGGCACTTACGATCAGAAATTCAGCTAAATTGGTTGACATTTGTATAACTAACAAATTCAGCACCCACTACCAGGTATGGTTTATAAAATGCATTAATAAGTGTTGGTTAACACATAGGTCTGTTTTCAGTTTTAACTTTTCAACTAGTATAAATCTTCAGACTGATAATGCTCATACATAAGTCAGCTTTTTGCTGTCACTAGCTAAATTTATTATGAAGTAAAATTATTGAAGGTAAGCTGTAAGAATAACAGTAATTAACTAGTCTGTGGACTAAACATCTACCATTAATATTTGGGAAAGTTAGGCTTTTACTGTTTATGCACAAGGTTATGTTTGCAATTAGGCCTTGTCCTTGGCCAGAAAGCCTTGATTGATGATTGACTTAGAGAATAAGGTCGGGTGAAAAGACGATGCTGAGAAAACGTCTAAGAAGAAGAAAAAGGGGAAGATAACGTAAGCAGTTTGAAGGATCACAAGGTGTATAATTTATCTCAAACTGGAATGATGCTGTTGTAAGCTGATGGGAGGGGATAAAGGAAGGAACAGCGGCAATGATGTAACCTCTTTGGTCGCTGATTGGTGGAGGAAACTCCATGGGTATTTATAGGAGAGATTTCCATTATACTATATCTAACTTCCTCTTTCTGCCCTAACATATGTATACAGTCAGATCGTTATAGTTTGAGACAGATTATAGGAGCTCTCGTAGATTTCAATAACATTGTGTGACATC
Source organism: Mantis religiosa (assembly GCA_030765055.1). Lineage (NCBI taxonomy): Eukaryota > Metazoa > Arthropoda > Insecta > Mantodea > Mantidae > Mantis > Mantis religiosa. The sequence goes on from CM060950.1 coordinate 315,493,582, forward strand.
CCTAAAGTGGCCCCGCTGTAGGGATAACGGCCGCGCAACGAAATGTCAGGCGAGATGAAAAGAATTAGGCCAAGAGTTATGTGCGCCAGCGTTGCATGAATGATGTGGAGCTTCATAAATGACGTCAGTTCATGGGAACAGCTGACATCAGGCAATCCTTTGGAATGCACAGCTTCCTCTTCGGCTTTGAAGAGCAAAGCTACATAAAATACAATGTAAAAATTTGTTTCTATTAACACATGTCCAAACCATGTTACTCCCATGCGTAATAAGGAAAAGCATGTCAGTTAAAAATAAAACGTATAGACACTGTTTTCATTATTACAGAGTAAATTTATAGTTTTAGCCTTAATACAGGATCAGTATAAAGAATTTTAATAACATTAAAATGGTGTTGTGAGGAGGAAATCTCATAAATGTTAATTTCTATACAAGGAGCGTTTTTAGCTTAAGGGCTTTCTGAAAAACCAGACACGCCCAATATACAGTTAAATTCTTGGGAAAAAAACATCAACAAAGTAATCAAAATAAGTAATTTTCTTAAAAAGCTATATGCTTATAATTTTCGAAAATTCTTGGCACTGACCCAAAACCAGAGTTGCGAATACATGCTATAAAAGTTGCACAAAGTGACTTTCAGGTCATTTTCCGTGGAAGAACATGCATGAAAAATATGTTGCATTCTCTAGAGAATAACAGAACGAGGACCTTGAGCTGACAACTTGAGTGATATCTAATAACTGCATTAAAATAGTTCTAGCCATTTAGTGAATACTTCAAAACGCGTGTTTCCTAAAATATGTGTAGCTACTGTGTGGGAATACCCGCCACAGTCTATTTCTTGATTAAAGAAATATCTGTCAAAGACGTTCTCACGACGATTTCCACTGCATAAATTTACACACAGACACGCATTAACATTGCAAATACCTAAATTATAATTGCCTTTTGCTTTTTAGAGCACAACTTCGATCCCCAACATAAGATTACAACTTAAACTGGCCAAGTTACTTTTGCTTTCTGTAATACCCACCTATCTGTAGGCAGAGGGAGCATTGCATTCTACCCAAAAATGTTTACATCGATATTTTATTAGAAATACATATTTGCTGTTTCTGACTCAAAAAAGAGAAAAATATGCATTGTATGTGTTTATGAACAGTAAAATTTTAAAACTATATATTCGAAACTGCTAGTTTTTCCTCGTGACGCCATGCTTCCATATACAAGGGGGCAGAAGGACCATTCAGTCCTATTCCATTCTATTTTGTTTATTTCATCTGGAATGTCCACCGGCTGATTAATTCTGTCACCATGCGCCGCGTCGAATTAAGTTTGGTACTATAGCAGCAGTTGCTGTAGGCAATCACTGCCGGTTGAGAGTGTTAATATTTGAAATTGCCCGGGTTTCACAGAAGTGCAGATAAACGACTAAAGTGTTCAGAAAATATCGGATGTTCTGTTGTTCTCGCGACCCTGCCATCTGAGAACCCAAAGAGTCCATGCAGGAGACACTGAGAACAGCAGTCGGAGGCAACGGGAAAGCTTACGGCGCACCAGCAACGGCGGAGACCGAAGAAGCAGTCCCGTCTTCGAGACCAGGTACGTGAGTAGCGTGAGGTGGGTGAGCGACGTTACTGCCGCAGACCAAATGCCATCTGAGATTAGAGTGGGTGCAAATGTTTTGCTTGGAAACTCTACAACTATGGCATCGCCAAAGGAACGCCAGAATGACAGAGGACGCTGTTATCTATGTTTGAGAAGCCGGGACAAGACAACAAGGATAAGTCGTTTTAAACGTGAGGAATGGACTTGACCTGATCATCTGAAAGTGACGTGTTTAAATTGTTTCGAGCACCAGAAGGATAAGTTAATAGATGCAGTTCGAAGCAGTGATTGGTTTCAGTAGATTGACATGTATAACTGAGTTAAAATATAAATAAAATTGTATCATGTAATGTAAAAAACCTACTGTCAACACTTCATTCCAGATGTAACATAGATTTTTACAATTAAAGTTTATTGGTTACTACTGAAAACACCTCTAAAAGTAAATTACAATGCCTGGTTGACACATGACCCCCACGCACCTAAACACATGAAAAGAGTGCGCCTAACGCAGGGTTAAAAACCGCTTTCGGTATCCACGTGATTTCCGCAAGACTGCAAGAATAATGGGATTTTAAGGCCTGTATAGCGTTTAACTTTTAAATATGGCAATTTTTTATTCCCTTTGTACCTACAATGTAAATATACAATATCATTATTTAAATTGCCTTTACGTAATTAAACATTTCATACGCTTTGTCTTCAGCTGAAGTTTATGTGTGTTATGAAACAATAAACGATAGTGTATAGGGAAAACAGCTGTGGCCTTTTCTCCTCCCACGCGAATCAAAAGTCCTTTACCGTAGGATCTACCACTACCCCAAGTAGATTCCTCAGTGGAAGAATAGCTCCATACTACGCAGTACCGTCATCCTGTGTATCAACGGTACTGAGGGACCTCATTCCTGGCTTCCTGATATCACAATGATTTATTTCATTTTCAACTTTGTTATACTCAATATTACGTGTGTGTTACTACTTTACCTGTGCTTTATTTTTTTTTGTCCATCTTTTATGACTTGTCTATGAATATTACCTTAATGGAAATAATAATAATAATAATAATAATAATAATAATAATAATAATAATAATAATAATAATAATAATAATAATAATAATAATAATAATAATAATAATAATAATAATAATAATAATAATAATAATAATAATAATAATAATAATGATAATAATAATGATGATGATAATAATAATGATGATGATGATAATAATAATGATGATAATAATAATAATGATGATGATAATAATAATGATGATAATAATAATAATGATGATGATGATAATAATAATAATAATAATAATAATGATAATAATGATGATGATGATGATAATAATGATGATGATAATAATAATGATGATGATAATAATAATAATAATGATGATAATAATAATAATGATGATGATAATAATAATGATGATGATGGTAATAATGATGATGATGATAATAATGATAATGATGATAATAATGATAATAATAATAATAATAATAATAATAATAATAATAATAATAATAATAATAATAATAATAATAATAATAATAATAATAATAATAATAATAATAATAATAATAATAATAATAATAATAATAATAATAATAATAATAATAATAATAATAATAATAATAATAATAATAATAATAATAATAATAATAATAATAATAATAATAATAATAATAATAATAATAATAATAATAATAATAATAATAATAATAATAATAATAATAATAATAATAATAATAATAATAATAATAATAATAATAATAATAATAATAATAATAATAATAATAATAATAATAATAATAATAATAATAATAATAATAATAATAATAATAATAATAATAATAATAATAATAATAATAATAATAATAATAATAATAATAATAATAATAATAATAATAATAATAATAATAATAATAATAATAATAATAATAATAATAATAATAATAATAATAATAATAATAACGTAGTTTCACATACACAATTTTTATTAAACTCAGCTGGAAGCCATGGAATTACATTATGAATCCATTAAATAATTTACAACCACGGTTTTTGAGTTTTTAAAAATTCCCATTTTATTGCGAATTACATGTTCTTTCTAATTTAAGCTGTGTTTTAGTACAGCACAAAGTTGCAAAGTTGTAAAATACTGCCATAGCCGTTATCTGAACGATGGAACTTCGGGTCTCCCTGCGGTTGTTCTAACCATAAGTTGCCATGGCAATATGCCAGTATAGCATTAAATACTCAAACCGGGTCGCATATTTCCCGATAAACCTCAAATTCATATGAGATGGCTACTTACGAGTACGTAGCTGGATTGGATTGGTTTCTATAACGGCACGGAGAACAGTCCTGAGCTATTGCACATATGTTTCAAGTGTGGCTTCCCCGAGAGGAAGGATGAGGCTAGAGGAGACGGAGGGCGTCTTCACCAGTTGGAAACTCTCCCGGCAGGCCAGCACAACCGGCATCCCGACCGCCGTTGTCCGGAAAAAGCCCAACAGGCCCGCCCGGAGACCGGAAACCGTACTACTAGAGGAAAAATTTTATACCCAGGGCATATCATTCTGCAACGCAGCGCCAAGCTACCTGCCGACCACCAGATGAGAGATGATGTGAAATGACAATGCAGATGAAATAGAGCATTCACCTGGCCAACCGGGAAAATCCCCGAAAAACTCATGACTCAAGTAGGCCAGCCACGGGAATCGAACCCGGACCTCCAGAATACGGGCCGCAGACGAAACCGCCTGAGCCATCCCACTCGGTGAATGAATAATGAATATTCCTAGGCTTTATAATCCAACATCTGTTAGGTTAGTCAGTGGGAATTAATTGTTTTTACACACTTCGTAAGAAACTGAAGCTACTGACAGTGAAGCAGTCCAAGTATTGTGAATAAGCCAGAACATTTAGCAACACACTTAATTTGTATTATTCATAATATTGTGGCTTTGTGGGTTCGTGAAATTAAAAGTTCAATTGCACAAACTCAAAATGCTCTTTATTTCCACCGACTTACAGTTGGAACACTTGCCGATTACACAGAATTACGTAGCGCACACAATTACAATTCACCAGTTCGTCTGTCACAGGTCCACTCAGCACTCGCAATTACGCACAATTCCTCCGATGCACGTTCACAGTCTTCCGGTCCGTTCACTCACTCGGCGCTCCTCAAGGCTGCTCCCCAAGTACTGAACTGACTCGCCAACTGCAGGCCTTATATAGGGAAGATTGCCGTTTCTGGAAGGTTAGCGGCGGGCACAATTATCCCGAGGTTTCCAGACGTCTGGTGGGAGGGGAAAGAGACGGTACAGGGCTCGTGCCGCTCTCCTAATCATTCCTTCAGTTAGTGACACGAGACAAATGGGTAGGCGTGCACTCAATGCTTCCCGTCTGGTCCTACTTCCGGCCGGTTCTATCGGGAGTTCCGACGTTCGGGTGACAATGTTATCTATTCTTTTAAAAGCTGTTAGAATTCTGTTGGGCGGAATAAAGTATTTTTCACCGCAAAACTATTAACTAAAAGCTCTAATTATTATGATAAACAACTACAATTTAGCGATGGTTTGAAGAACTGCATCATAACATTGTTTCTCTCTGAAAATTATGCTCATTTCACTAACTTGGTTTCAATGAACTTGAGTTAAACTGAATTACAGAATTAAGATATGATTTAGATTAATATTTAATCTACAAAAGTAAAGAAGTATTTGTAAAACATACATATTTGATATCCCCCAGATCAAGCAGCGTATTCTTTCCCATAACGGGGAATCGAAGGCACTCGCGTTACCTATAATCTATCTCAAAATAGTACGATCCTATTATAAGCATATGGGAGGCGAGAAAGAAAGATACTAATAATATGTACACTTTAATTAGTTGCATAATTTACGTTGAAGCTGAATGTAGTTTTTATAACTGGCAAACCATAATTTATAGGCAGAAATCTTCAACTCAAATAATAAAGGTTGTGTATCTGTATTTCGTGTATCGAATAATTAGTATCCAACACTTTTTTGTTATATTAACAATTTCTGAGGATTTTGTTTTTAATGGATTTTCAAGTACCACATATTTTTAAAATATTAAGTCACTATTCTTTATTTCTTGTGATGTTTTACAAAGAATATCACATTTCAAAGCGCACACATAGCGACCTATCTTTCCTGTGCTTCAGGACCTTGCATCACCCTTAGCGAAATATGTAATGAAAAAACTTCTATGAGTGTCTTTCTCGATTCATACGAAGTAGATAGGATGGTGTGTGGAAAAAGTCATATGAATGTAACACTTTTTTTAACGAGTTCTTTTGGTGGGGCTCTCGCTTCATGGAAACGTTTACTGAACTTCGAACGAATATCATAAATAACAAAATGTAATAATCCAGTAGGTTTCCGATGCTCTCTTAAACTGGAAACCTAACTGTTGTAGATTAGTGGAAATCAGAATTTGCAGATGAGAAAATGGACACACACACACACACACACACACACACACACACACACACACACACACACACACACACACACACACACAACACACACACACACACACACACACACACACACACACACACACACACACACACACACACACACACACACACACACGAAAAGAGAGAAGGAGGTGGGAAATAAATTAGGCGTAGTGAACACGGACAGCCAGATTACAGTAGACCTTCTTAAGAACAGTCAAATCCGAAGCAAAATCATAGAAGAAATAAAGGCCAAGATCAAGCATCTGCAGGACAACGGCTGGACCATCCACATAAAATGGGTAAAGGCGCACGCGGGACTGCGCGGGAACGAAATAGCAGACCAGACGGCAAAGGAGGCTGTACAGGAAGACAACGGGGAGATTATCTACAGCGAGATACCCAGGACACACATAATCAAGGAGGCAGAAGAGAAAGGACTGCGAAGGTGGCAAGACCAATAGGAGAACACAACAAAAGGAAGAATCAGCAAAAAGTTCTTCCCTTCTGTGCAAGAACGACTAAAAATGAGGATCCCACTCAACGGACAGACTACCGCCATCCCAACTGGACATGGGAAGACAAGGGGGAAGACAAGGGACTACTACAACAGATTCAAAATATCGGAAAGTGCAATGTGCAGATGTGAACTTCAAAACCAAACAGTGGATCATTTAATATACGATTGTCCTCTTCTGAACAGTGAAAGACTAGAACTCAAACAAGACATTAGACTGAGGAGTGGACAGTGGCCGGCAACAAACAGTGATCTAATCAAGCACTACCAAAACCAATTTTTAAAATTCATAAACAAAATACACTTTGAAAAAATGTAAAAGCATAACCAAAAAATTGTATCATATAATGAGAACTTGCATTACTTGTAAAAATGGTAACTACTACAACTCGTTGTAATAAGTTTAAGGAATGCATGTAGTGTTACGATGTAACGGAGCATACAGTGTAATAAATAAATAAATTAAAAAAGGGGGTGGGAAGGATGAGGGAGGGAGGAAGGGAGGGAAGAAGCAGGACTAGAGTGAGTGAGTGTGTGGTGTTTTTAGGGCCCGTCGACAATGAGGTCATTTGGTCCCAGAAACAGGACAAGATAAGGGGAAATAAAGCTAAGAGAGAGAGAGAGAGAGAGAGAGAGAGAGAGAGAGAGAGAGAGAGAGAGAGAGAGAGAGAGAGAGAGAGAGAGAGAGAGAGAGAGAAGGGTTATGAGAAGTAACCAGAGTGATGGAGTTTGAAATTGGTAGAGATGGAAAGAGAATTCCCGCAATTAACGCAATAGAGTAAGCAAGCAGTAATAATGGTAATAGACTATAAATTGATTAAAATATTATGCATATGTTACTATCATCTGCATGAAATGAGGATATCAGAAAAAATACATGTAAGGCCTATCGGAGTGTTGTATAGTGAACTGAATGAATTAGTCATGCATGACAAAAAGAGTAGCCGTAATGCATTAGGGGCATCGGCCAGTGTTCAAGTATAGGTTCTAAGAAGTAAAGAAAACTGTACATTAATCAAGTGGCATATGCTTTTGACGGAATTGGATTTCTTGTATCAGTCGAAAGCCCCGGGGCAGACTTTAATTGCATATACCAAATGGCATACTTAGTACACTGGTGTGGTGCTTTCAGTGACAATTCTCAACCTCTTGAAACATTCAAAACAATTCGTTATTGTTCTTTACTAAATCAGGAAGATAATAATTTTTTGTCTTTATCACTCCAGTTGTCACTAATAGTATATACGTACATTAATATGTCGGGTGGAAAGGAACTTATCACATTTCTTCCAATATGTACTTCTTAGAAGTATAACAATACAAATGTATTATAGTGTTTTACCCTTTAATCAGCTCTAAGTACGACATGATATACAGATTATTGCATTTTGTAAAAAATACCCGGTCCCAAGCAGAATTTGTGTAATCAATCAACAGAAAGGGTATATGAAATTACGTATCTCGGTTCATTTTTTACGAAACGGATATAGCTTCTATAATCTGTTAATATAATGAAACAATGAAAGCGTTTAACAGAATTATGAAGCCTTGTCTATTACAGCGACACATACGCCGTCTATATAAATCCTCAGCTATTATGTGTTTCAAACGAGAAGGTGTTTGTCCTTGAGCGCTACTAGGTGCGCAACCAATCGGAGTTCTGCGGTGTTGTATTGCATTCCCGCTAACTGGTCTGTGAGGAGCGCCAACCTATAATCAATCTGTAAGAAATACTATTCGCGCTAAGAAAAAAATTCAGATTTTGGCAAAACTGATCCATGTGGAAGTTAGAGAGTAATGTATCTAACATAACCATGAAAACCCCATATATTTAGCTCAAATAGTTTTTCTAATACAAATAAATAAATAACTATTACCTGTACTATAACAATAAGTCACGACGCAAGCACTGTATGAATATCATTATTGGTTGGCATCTATACGTGTACGTATATTTGTAATTACTCAGAACTGAAACGTAAATGTTTCACATGACGTGATAAAAAGAATTACTTTGAATAAGCCAATTCGAGTTAAAGGAAACAATAAATTTCCTGTTGCCCTGGCAGAACGTGTCTGGTCACATTATATCTTTCTTTATGAATGGTTCGTAATCTCTATTTACTCTAGAGAGTTCTAGGTGGTGGGTGTGTATGTATGTACATACAATTTTAATTATTCAGAACTGAAATTTAAACTACTGACATGAGCTGATAAAAGAATTACTGTGCATAAGTCAAGCTGTTAATTTCCAGAAAGAGCAAACACTTCATTTCCTGTTAGCCTGTGGAATGCTGTATGCTTATGCTTATGAATGAATGCTGGATAAGAAGTGTTTATTTACTCTGGAGAGTTCAGATCAATATCATTCGGTTTTTCTTTACACAACAGTAAAGTAACAGTAGAGTAAGAGTTAAATAGTGCATTGACTTCTTCCGGTGAATTTAGTGGCGAGTCAAAAAGGAAGGTATTGCGAAGTCAGGCTCGAAGTATTATTTTTAAAATTTCGGAAACAGAAACTAAAAATGAGTTATTGCAAAGAATACTTCCGTTTAAAAACACGGAAAAGGTGTATCAGTAGGATCAACTTGCAATTGAAATAGGACACGAGGTAATACGGCTCCCACCTTAGCACTGCCAATACAGGTAATCCAATTGATTTCGTGTGGGCTCAAATAAAAAGGGGGGTTGCAATCTGAAATAATACTTTTAAACTGACGGACGTAGAACGAATTTTTCACGAAGAAATTGACAAGGTAAGACAAAAGGTCTGGGAAAACTGCGTAAGGCATTCAGAAAGCCTTCAAGCAGACGATTTGAAGAAAGAAATAGCACGTGACGAGATTTTGGAACCTGTAATCATAAATTTGAAAGACTCAGACGATGAAGACAGTGACAATGACGAATTGTCTCTTAACGGTAGTGACATTGACAGCGATATGGATGAGCCACTGGCGTTTCCACTGGAATAGAAAACCAGGTAATTCATTAAATATAATTATAGTTATAGCATTTAGAAGTATAAATAATTTGCTAAAATGCATTTTCCAAATTTGATTTTGGCAACCGCATCATTGTAAAAGTTTGTAAAATATAATTTTCTTACCCTTACGTCTGCGCCAAGGAGACCTGCATGTTGTATGAGTGTGCGAGAGAGAGGGAAATATAAAAGGAGTGGGGTAACAAGCTGGCAACGCTGAGTGTGATACGGCATCTGATTAGCTGTACTCCAGAACTCTTCCCATTTGAAACACATCACGCCATCTGCTGACCTGGCATTTAATTTACTGAAAACAGTCTTTTGTTCAGTAATGCGAATTTTGATAGTGTTTTGTCTTTGTTTATAGTTGTGTTATATCCAGTATTTCATTTGTCGTTATAACATTTTATAAATATCCTGATGATGGGAGAGATGTACACTCCCGAAACGTTAATATCTAATCATATTTTCACCTGGCTGGCTGCCTCAGAAGAAAGTGAGCGCATTCGCCGCCAGGAAAGCTTCAGGTCTTATCGTTTGACATGTTTCTAAGATTGACCTACGGATCCAGCAACATCTAGTAACCTTCGGGGGCATATTACAAATAATAATTGAGGGTATATATTTATATACCAAACGGGTTGCGTCTGTGACCCGCAATCGGAAGGTCTGGGTTCGATTCCAGTGGCGGACTTACCTGACACATGAGTTTTATCTGGGTGTTTCCCAGGTTGCCAGGCAAATGCTGGATAGTTTAATAACATCCCTGGAATTTTCTTCCCCTCCATTTCATCTCCATTATCATTTCATATCTCCCATCTGGCGATTTACTTCAGGATAGAAGCATCGGCGGGACTCTCGACGGTGCATGGCGGGATGGTATGCTCATAGTGATCCACTTCCACCTCCGGCCACGCCGTGGCTCAGTGGTTAGACCGCTTGGCTCTCACCAAGGCGGCCCGGGTTCAATCCCAGGCGACCGCAAAGTGAGATTTGTGGTGGACAACACGGCGCTGGGGCGGGTTTTCTCTGGGATCTCCGGATTTGACATCCCTTATCTCTTATCCTCAAAGACGACTATCGGTTAACTCTAAGCTCCATGAACCCCGGACTCATTGGGGCATCATTTCATTCATTTCATTCATCGTCCGATATGACTAAATGTTGGGGACGTAAATTAAAAAACAATCATTAGTGGTGATGGTGGCCTTTTTAATAATTTAGAATGTATTTCATTTAATCGAATTTTAAAATAACACTCACCAAGTTGTAGTTCGTTCTCTGGTGCACAGAAGCAGATGAGCATCCTGTTGTATAGTCGTCTGTCACTATAATACATATCGTTTTTACTTTCTTGACAATTGAACTTGAAATTTCGAAAGAATAGCACTCGGAATCTGACTTAAATCTCCTTGAATGTAAGAATCCAACCATTGTTTTTGTTGACAATCGATTTCTTACTTTTGTTTTCAACATATTTACAGTTGAGAACACCGTTCTACTGTAGCAATAGAATGTGGAAGACAAAGAAGGCACGAGATAAATTTGGACAAAACAGGAAAAACTGGTTTTAAATCAGCATATGTCATTTTCTTTACTTGGTTTCAAAATTCTTGCACTGAAGCGCTACTACCACATGCTATGTCGGTGTTACGCAGGAGCCTCCACTCACTGTCTAAGTGTTGGAATTCTTGTGGCTTCTCTAACTTAGGAAAATGAGAAGCAAGTGGTACAACTGACTTCACCGTTTGAATGTTAGCTGGTACTAATAATTATAATGATGTAAGAAGGGGTTCATTTAATGAGAAGCGGCTAAGTAACTCTCTAATTGGTTCTATGTATAAGTAAACGCAGCGTAATTTAAAAATTTGCACATGATTGTCTGGCAGGGACAATTTTGTAAGAGATATTTGAACTTAAGCTCTAAAGTACATGGTTTCTATAGGAAAACAGAATCTTGGATTCCTATATAAAATTTTGCTTATGTCCGAGGACTTCAAATGTTCTGGGTTTATGTAACAATCGAGGAAAGTTCACAGTGCAGAAACTACAGCAACTTTCAGATTATGAATCTGAGGTTCTTCACTTTGCATTTGCTTGTTAAGGCGATTAAAATGGGTAAAATAAACTGAAGGAATTCCAGGTACATAGCTTGTTGTATGGCGATTTCAGTTTGTTAAGGATTGCTTCCAATGTTTGTGTTTTACCTTCGACAGAAGCATGAGTGAAGTTCAGAATAAGAGCGTCATACTGCTCAAATACACGAGAAACAACTACAGATACTCCAAAAAGTATTCTTCTAATCATAGCACATAGAATATAACAAGTACAATCAGAAAAATATAGATAAGAAATGAACAGTAACTATTTCCTTACATCGGTTGATATCTAGATTTTAAAAATAAAACACAATTTTGGTTCATACATTGCTTAATTAGTGAAAAGCTCTACGTTATTTAAAATCATGTCCCATTTGATATCAAACAAGTATTCGTCTAGTAAACAAGATCCCAGGTATGGTACCTCGCTGACATACACCCCTTCCATTTCCTTGTGTAGTTGTGTTTCATCCACTGTCATTGACAGTACTATCTCTGTTTCAAAGCCGTTGACTGCTATTTAAGTAGTATTTTGGGGGATGGATTATTAATTAAATTATTGATAGTGTCAACTGTTAACAGTCGTATCAGATCCCAATCAGTACCGCTGGTAAAAGTCTGTTAAGTCAACGGGTGTGCACTTCGGAATCAAAGGAACCTGACTCTCCCCACACTAATGACCGTCATAAATCTATCTCCACACTTCAGAAATGGAACACTATCGTTGAGGACCAATAGCAACCCTGATTTTCGTGAAATGACAGTCGCATGTTTATTGCACGTGGATTCTCAGTTGCCATAGTTCCAACTTCCAGTTGTTCTGTTTCATTAGGTACAGCAATTCGTTTTGTGTCACGATGTGGAAACTGTGGGAGGGAAATGCAGTGGTAAATGCAAATGAAGTAGTAGATAACTTTCAGTCAAGTGAAAATAATCAAAGTGATGACAATAGTGTGAATAAATTGGAAAGTGCTGCTGGGTCGAGTTATGTTACTGGAAAAGCCCCGAAAACAATCTTATAACGGGAACTCTTTCTAAGCAAATTCAAGCGCTTGTTATGAACACATATAAATATGTCCTGAAAAATAATCTTGGTAACGGGTCGTGCCATGAACTTGATAATAAATTTTGGGTATTCACAGAAATACAGTAAGAAATATTGTGACGAAAGGAATACCAAAGACACCGATCAAGTGTGAAAACAAAAGGCAATGTTTCTCTAAAGTAGATAATTTCACATGCGATTTAATTCTTTGAGAAATTTATAGATTCCATGCAGAAGGGAGAGAGCCCACCTTAGACGAATTGGTTGCACATTTGCAAGAAATTTGTGATTTTATTTATGGGCACTACATTTTGCGTGGTCTCCTAAAGGAGCTGGATTTCAAATACCGCACTTTGAATAAGATAAGGTTTATTATGGCATCCGGTAGAATTTTAGCTTGGCGATATATATATATATATATATATGTGTGTGTGTGTGTGTGTGTGTGTGTGTGTGTGTGTGTGTGTGTGTGTGTGTGTGTGTGTGTGTGTGTGTGTCAAAACTAAGGAAGCCTAGCAGTAATGGACATAAGATATTTTTTTAGACGAAACCTCGTACGATACCCCTTGTAGAACGGTCTGGGAGAAGGAGGGTTAGTGTTTGTAAAACGATTATAAGGGTTAGCCAAAGGAGTCGCCGACGTGCACACGAGTTAACTAAACAGACTTTAACGTTTACTCCCCTAAGATTTCTTTTATATGCGTGTCACTCTACTGGCACGAAGCTGTTGTGTTAGATTATATATATGAAAAACTGTGATTTTTCTATACTCTTTTCATGAGAATTCTTTTCACGATGCCGTAATTGCTGTAATTCTGTTTGAATGAACGGAAAACGCTTACTAAGAAGCTGGGATTTATTACTTGTTCTTAGTCTACAATGGGGCATTTAGGGCTTTTATTAATAAAACTAGGATTCTGTAGCTTTATCTTTCAAATAATTTTTGTACTGTGCTTTGTATCTTTCTGACACATCGGGACATTATTTTAAGTGATATTAAGATTGCTGCGATAAACTTTTGAATTACTTATCTTTCCAACAATCGTTTATATTATTACATTTTCCTAACTTCAAAATGTTCCACAGGATGCAGTTTTCTATTAATCTCTATGAAATTCTAAACACGCTTCTAAGGGCAAATGCATATTAAGTGTATCCATTTACACAACAAATGTTGTGTTTTTGTTATTTATATTGAAACGGATTATAATGCTTACTTCTTACTGAAAACGCTTAGGAAAGTAAAAATTGTTAAATAGATATGATTATTTATTCCCTTCTTTGATACCACGAAGCCAAATATTTCACATGGGTACAGGACATTAATAGGTTAAAGTGGGAACAGAATTTTATTCCCCAAGCGTTAATTTTTAAAATTACAATATGTGGGACATTTTGAAAATCGCCTGCAATTTAGACAAACTGTTAATTGCTCAGAAACCATTGTAACTAGACAGCTGAAACTTGATCACAAAAATAAATGGTATACATTTGAAACAAACCTAATAAAAGCCTCAGATATTTCAATGTTCACCCTTAAGCCCCGCCGCCCCCCACAAATCCATGTTTTTATTTTTTGACATAGTTAATTACTTCACACTTTTCCGCACATTATGGTTCTTATTTAGTGAAGTGGATTTATATATTTTTTAATTATACGACAGTATCTGTTATTTTAACTTGCAGTGGAGTCATTTATGAAATTTGGAATAAATGGAGAATATTTCGCCTAGAGAGCCACAAAATAGTATGTGTTTAGCGAATTTGTTGCAGCATATGTTGTGATAATTGTCATTTTGTTACAGTGCATTTATAGTGCATTTTAGGAGCCATTTTAATAAAATTGTGTATTTCTAAGCATGTACTTAGGAAATTTTTAGTGCATATTTTACCCATTTTTAGTACCCTTTGCCTGCCTATTTCACACATTTTCTCTACCAAGTGATGACTTGTATAGACATTATAAGAACATTCAAGATCTACATTTCATTTGGCATGAAAATATCTAAATCATATTGCATTTCAATCAAGTGTTAGAACTATTTTTATAGAATCACAATTTTGGAAAAAATTTCTATGTAAACAGCAGAATGAGCGGGGAAATTTTCTTTAGAAACTTCGTGTCGCTTCCTTGGAAGTTGCATTTAAATGACCAGTTTTATATTTAACCAACGCTTTATTTTTGAGTTATATTCTTCACAGTCACACACGCGTAGGACGTTTTTTATTTCTGAAAGCTCATGTTTGGGAACGGTAATTTGTTGAGTTTCAAAACTTATATTTCCGGTTGAATATCGGTATCAAATTTTTGGGTGGAATACAATACTTCCTCTGCTTACACTCCGTAAGAAGGTAAAAATGGAAGTTACAGCTTCTGTTCCACATTATGAGTCTTATGTAAAGCAGCCGTTATATATGCGTAACCTAGTTTCATTTCTTTTAGACGATAGAGGCGGCATTGATTACAGAGCTAATAGGAAACCCATGCCCGTAAAGGGTTCGCTGTAGCACTAAGCATGAACCTCGTTAAGCCTTTATATTATCATACGCGTAGGTTTTCCTATACCAAGAAGGGATTCCTCATTCCCTCATTCCGATCTTTGTCGGTTTACTCACTGCAAAGAATGAGCAACTGTTACACATCGATATTCCACATTTAAGTGACCATCTTCGAATTTATGAACTCTGATGTTTCAGGCTTGAAGTATAAATAGTAACATAAAATATTTAAGAGCCCTAAGAATAAATAATAGTGACTTCGGAGTGTGTCTTCGTAGTTCTTCTTTATAGTTTATTGTCCTATAAATATTGAACTATTTGGGCCTTTTGTCTGTTGCCCTTTACATACGAGCTAGTTTATAGTTTCTTTAAATAATGCAGTATAATGAGTTTGTAATTTTTGGGAAAAGTCTTAAGTACGTGAAATATACTTGATAAAGGTGTGGTAATTTGTATATTTTGTACCTACATTGAGAGAGAGAGAGAGAGAGAGAGAGAGAGAGAGAGAGAGAGAGAGAGAGAGAGAGAGAGAGAGAGAGAGAGAGAGAGAGAACGGATATTAATGAAGATTTTTCCTTGGCGACTAGCGGTTGCTGTTGGGACTTCTGCCCTAAATAGGGCTCGTTTCGCGAACAATTAGGACGGCTAAACTCAACTAATGAAAAGTACTCCATTGATTGCCAATGCAGGTCTTCTATTCGCTCCATTTGCACATGTGTATTGTTTAATGCGCGCTTTTACTACATGCCGCAACATGATGATACGTGAAATGAAGATAGAATACCAGTGGAAAGAGATGGCGGGGGAAACCGGAGATTCCAGGGCAAACCCGCCCCAGCGCAGTGTTGTCCACCACAAATCTTACATTGCAGTCGCCTTGGATCGAACCCGGCTCTCCTTGGTCAGTCACAGTGCAGCAGCTCCATTTGAGGGGTTTGTGGCCTAATACAAGGCTATTTATTTATTAGGCTGAAACTCGGAATTGTAAGAAGTAGAGAACACACTGGCCGTAGCCATGTTAACTGGAATGTTCTTAAGGTGTGAGAAGTTATTGAAAGCCGATCCAAATGGACATCACCAAAAATGAGTGGAGTTTGTAGTAGTGGTTTGTCAGAACATACTTAGATTGCACGACGGTAGAAATAAAACGGAAAAACTTGTGCACAACATAGCGATTGAACGTACAAGTATGTTACTGTAAGATTCTCATAAATATTTTTCTGAATAATGCTCATGAAGCATAACTATGGTCTTAGTCCTTGATACATTTTATAAACATTCACCACTAGAATCTATAAGAATTTTTATGTTTCATTCTGTTGATTTTCTCTAATGGGGAAACTTTGCTAGTCTGGAAATTTTATATTCTTTCCATAGCATCGCGACAAACAACTGAAGAGCGACAATACTTAAAAAAATTAATTTGGAAATTCAAGCCGTTAATAATCTTGAAAATGTCCAGTAATACAATTTATTTAACTGAACTAAATAATATTTTAAAAAGATCTACATTTTATCTGCAGTAGCTCTTTTTAATCTCCTTTGTCTATGCCAAACTAAACAAAATTTAATCCGAATGAAAATTGCTTCACAGAGAAATCCCAAAGTTTCAAGATAGCATATATTTTAATTGTCGTATAGGTAAATAGTATATTATTCGAAATTCTTATATTGTTGGAAAAATCTTAGAATTCCAACAATATATGTCAGGGTAGTTTTACTTTTGTTATCTTTTGAAAATGCTGAACCGAAATATCAAGTGTGATCTTTATAGAACTTTTTTTTTTTTTGAATTGTGCTGTTTCACCGACACATCACACATCCGAACCATTTTTTTAAACTGCATTTGGGGAGGGGAGGAGGCTTAACGGACCTCGAAACACGTGTTTCCGGTGAAATCGCAATATCGAACTTCAAGTAGAGTGAAGTGTGTACTTGTGGGTACGTGGGCAGGCGTGGTACAGAAGGAAAAGTTCATTATCCTCACACTAGCAAAAGGTGTATGGAAATAAATGTAATGTTCTTATTGCGGATAATAAGTGGTGTTTATTTCTCCAAACGATTTTATTTCAAAAGAAGAATATAAATACTTTAATAATCGCTACGTTCCGTGTTGATCATGAATGTCCAAAAGGACCATTAACCGTAACATAGGGCAACTGAGGAGGAACAGCGTCATTGTCTGAAATAAGAAGAGACGAAATGGTAATTGAATTATTAATATTTGTCTTGAAAGCGACACGCAAGCATGGCGACCCGTAACGCTTGAGAGCCCTCTACCGGTCGCCCCATCAAACACAGACGCCGGATGTAAACACAGAGCCTGGACGGGCGCTATCAATTTTCTGAAGGTCCGAAAGTTGATATGGCGCTCTGGTGTGACCTTTGCCACTCGTCAGCACCACCACCCCCTTCCATCAGCTATTATTATTATTATTACTACTCTCTGTGCATCCATAACGTCAACTATGCAGACAATAGGCTCGCACGCAAGGGTTCAGTGGCGGCTCTGCTCTTATCGACTTCCAGTTCAAGCTTCATTACCCCGAGCATACATGGCTCACAGAAACTCCTGCTTTTGCTATGCAGTTTTATTTTTTCTCTCTTTGTTTTTATTTCGTAATATTCTAGTACAGGCGATGCTGTCCTAATAACTAGAAATGTATTTGTATTTAAATGATTTGGATTAAATGTTGACATGATATGCTTTATTATACAGTACATGTATGTGGAATATTCGTATCTGTTCTTCTTTCCCTCATTCTTATCACAGCTAAACATTGCTCGTGAGGCATACGTGATTATCAGAGACCGGAATTTTGGCAGAATACCTTTTTAGGTATGTCAAATCTATCTTCAACTGGAAAGTGAATCTGTACAAATTATACCTTTGTGATTGAAATGCCACAGTTTTATATTACCTTTTCTGCCTTTTTAAATATAAATGCATAATTTAGGAATTAGGTGCTTTTTATTGCCTTTACTTAATTATTTAACAATTATTTATTAATTATTATTATCATTTTATTAATTATTAAGCATATCTTTCATGTACATTTTATTTCAATAAAGATTAGTCCCTAACAATGAAAGTTACTTCGCCGGATCTATATTATCATCTTTAAGTTGCAGACAACATAAGCATCCTTCATTCAGTTCATTACTTTCTATAGAGCATAGAGTGCTGCCACACAAATAAATGTATAGATAACAGAAAGAGTTTGAATTACCGCTTGTGTTTCTTATAAAGAGTGCAGTCTCACTCGGTTTTCATTGCGACATTCTGTAGCTAGCAGCAAGATGCCAAAGCTCAGGGTTCTTTTACGCAGTAAATTATAAAGTTACCTTAATACTTTTGGGTCCGAAGTTCTTTTACCGGTGGTAAAGTACTAACATGCAAAATATGCGAGTAGTCAGTCAACTACGAAAAGAAGAATTTTATATCACTACATATTGGCACAATCAAACACCAAAACGCACTTTCCAAGGCTACTGGGAAGAACATTCCTTTGTTTCCAACAGTACTTGCAACATCAATAGAAAATCTCAATTTGCATTCGATTATGTGAAGCTTTCCTTAACATCAGAATCCCTTTATGGAAATTATAGAACCCTACATTAACAAGTTTTTGGAGAAGCATACTAACCAAACCGTACCTAGCGAGTCAAGTTTGCGAAAATATTACTTAACCGAATGTTACGATGTCGCAGTGAAAATCAATAAAGATAAAATGAAAAATAAAAAGATCTGGACTACGCCGAGTCAACTGATACCGTGGGTTGTTTCATTGCCAGTGTTGTTATTGGACCATTAGATCCTACAGAAGATGAATCAATGAAACCATTTGTGTTTACAACAGAGTGTCCTTAGCAAATTCAAATTCAACTATCGCGCAACTATTCGCCAGTTCATTAAAGTTGTTGTGGCCCGAAGAGATTCAATACGACAACGTCTTACTTTTCATCAGTAACGCTGCACCATATTTGAAAAAGGCTGGAATAGGGTTAAAAGTGCTATTTCCAAACATGCTTTAAGTGAACTGCTTAGCACAAGGCTTTCACATGGAGACAGAAGAGATGCGATGCTTGTTTCCGGTGGTTGAGAAACTGATTTCCAGTATTAAGAAGATCTTTGTGAAAGCCCCATCAAGAATCCTAACATTTAAATCCATTGCACCAGATGTACCTCTGCCCCTCCCAACCTATCTTAACGAGATGGAGACACGATATCAGCAGTACGCAGCAGCCAAGAAAATTCTCAACTCTTCAGAAGTAAAAATTGACTTAACTTTCACTGGGCCAAGTTTGGGTTCCTGCCACAAGTGATCTGCCAGGTTCAAGAAAGAGGACAACCATTAACATAGTCAGTGAAAATTTGAATGATGCAGTGCAAAGACTGGACAGTGTACCGGGAAACAGGGTTCATTTGTTAGCAAAAAGTGTAAAAAAGTGTTATCGAAAAATTGTGATCTGCATCACAAGGTGACAATTGTGTTGCAGTTGAAATGGATCCTGCAATGATGCTATTTTATAGATTTGCTGCAGTAGGTAACCTCTGTCGATGTTGAGAGATCACTTTCTTATATGAAAAATGTGTTATCTCCCAGGAGATTCAACATGACCCCAGAGAACTTAAAAAGCATTTGGTTGTTCTGTGCAACGAATAAGGCATTGCAATACATAGACCTTTTTAAAACATATTTCATTTTTGTGTAAATTATAGTCATCAACATTTTGTTTAAATGTTCTTTAAAATATGACGATCGAGTTATTGAATAGCATATTGTAATGAATAAATGAGCTCTTCTAATTGTTCTTTATTGCCTGTTTTAGTGTTTATAATGCCTTTTTTCCTGCCTGTTTTAACGATATGAATATTAATATTAATATTAGTTTTTATTTTATTTGGGTTTTTAATCTTAAAAAGTAATGAACCACTAGCATAAGACGTTCTGGCATTTTCGTTTTCTCTGGCACTTAAATAAAGCGGAATATAAAATTTAGAATTACAATGAGTGAAAAAATAGATACGTGTCTGTGAATGTGGGTGTGTGAATTGTGCCATTTGCTATGAACACTCAATAAATTAAGTACTAGATTGAACGGAAGAATCAATGCCATAGCTTTTGAACCACAGAATTTCCGGTTTCCTTAGGTTATTCTAACTAACTGAGCTACCACGGCAACACGGTGTTACTCTATATTCTTGTTTGAAATTAGACTGACATCGCAACTAAGGCGTTCACAGCAGTAAAGCGAAACAACTTCATATTACGTGATTTACTCAAGTGGGGAAGATCTTATGTCGTCTCTGTTTAGCTAAGTTAGAGATAAATCGATTCCTGCTGGATGAAAGAGGGCTAGCAATACAGTCGAATCCTTCAGTTCGTTGCTACTCCACTTTCGTCCAATGGGAATCGATTTCAGTGAGACAACAGAATATCTTCCTCTCATATAATAAATTGCATGACAGAAACTAGTTTCACTTTATTGCTGTGACCACTTTAGTTGTAATGACAGTTTAGTTACAAAATAGATTATAGTTGATATTCAGAACACCACCTTATGGGAATGAGCAGTTAATAATCGTTAACTCTAGAGCTTACGAGTAAAGCAAAATTCGTTCAGAGCGAAGTGGGCTTCAGGGCCAATTTGTAGTAATTAAGATACTAATTTTTTCTCGTAAACACATGCTATACAAGCAGCATTTTAATAAAAATTGTTAGAGGCGTTCTTGAGAAAATCAGAAAGAACGAAAATTGTGAGGCGATTTTTTTTTAAGTCTTCGTGTCACAGCCTTGGAAGACGCTCAACTACAATACCAAGTTTGGTACATAACTGACTGTTCATTTTGGGCGTTATGCCGTCTACACACACAAACACACACACACACACACACACACACACACACACACACAAGTCATTTTTGCTTTCTCTAACACGCATATAACTGGTTGAGAAGATACTGCCTTTCACCTAAATATTCCATGCAGAAATTTTTCCTGGAAACACACGTTGTTATCTTACTGAATTCAGTAAGTGTATGTGTGTGAACTTGAACAACAATTACAAAATAAGAAGTCGGAAAAATATTAACATTGCTATTTTCAATCAGTTCCTTCCAAGGCTACAGCGAGAATATAATCAAGAACATCCTCAACCCAAGGAAACCTATACGTGGAAAGCTTTCGAAAATATTAGTTCTTTTAAACATGGTTCTAAGAATTTTTACCAAACTACACTTTTTTAGATATTTTTGTGATAAATGTATATATTGAACTTCCTATGAATAGACTAAGAAGTCCTCTTCATTTTGGATGACCTTTACATAATTAGTAAATGGTTAGAGATATAATAAATATTAGAATTAGAGCCCGAAAGTTAAGTCAAAAACATTTCAAGTTAGTAGTGACAAGGTTATATGCTACCTAAGTCTTGGAAACATAGGGGAGGGGGTTGAGTGCCATACGTTCGCGCACGTACTCATAAAACCCAGGTCCGGGGCAATAGTAATCTAACAAATGTTAGTTAGTAATCTAACAAACGTAATCTAACAAACTCGGTGGACACAGTTTCATAGAATGTATTGCACATTTATTCATAAATTATACAAAACTTATCTTTTCCAGATATATGAATATTAATAAAGAAGTCATTAATATATATATATATATATATATATATATTGTACACAGTAAACGAAAAGCTGATTCTTTGTGACAATACTACAATATACTTGTGCATATGCCTCAGTGAAATCAGCTTATCAACAGCTACATGCGCTACAGTCCTTACCATACAATCTGCCGTTTCGTCTATGGAAACCCATATTCTGTTGTCGGACACGGAGTTTCTAACATCCTGATGTACGTTTTCGTAGCACAAGCTTTAGGAATTGCTTGGTAATGTGGACTAGGATGGCTATAATTTTCCTGTATATTTTTTCTAAAAACTGCATGAAATAACTATTTTCTACTTTCCAGAAGGAGATGTTTGCTTCCACCCTCATATAACACAGATCGTGACGAAAACTACTGTTTTTCTCTGCATTAACGTTAGACTCTGAAGGCATATTTTCTTCTCTCTTTCTCTGCTTATGAACAGCACGACTTAATGACTGACTTATTTGACGATCTATACCTTGTGTACAATAACTTCAGGAACTTTTGGCTAAACTTTCGGCCCCTACTTGTAACAGAGAAATGTTCAGATCTCGTTAAAGAACTCAATTTCTATCAGATTGATTCCTTTGTGGAATTAACCATTTCCGAGATTTTCCTTGATATGCTTTGATATTTCCAATAACTATGATTTAATAAAGACAAGCCTTTACTGTATTTTTGCTCCCTCCCCCCTCCTTTAGTCACGTAAACAGAACGGAATCATTTCAAAGCAACCAGATGACTGATTCTATGACAGCCTGCAGGGAGTCTCAGCGGCTTGACCTCTGCCTCAGGCCGCAAGAGGGGGCGGTGGAATTAGAGGACATTAAGTTTAGCAGGACCATAGGAGAAAGGACGGCAAAAAAAAAAAAAAAAGACGGTGGTGGCTCATAAAACTGGCTCTCCTTCCCCTTGCGGCTTAACACATGCTCCGGAGGACCCAGGATTTGGAGGCCTCTGCCGATCCGAAGGACATGGATTTAAAGAGGGCAAATTCCCTGCAATGCATATCGAAACTCTCTCCAACAACTAGAAGTCAGAAACGGCCATACAGGATAAAAGTTGTAATGAAATGAGAAGTGAGGTAAAATGGATAATGTATATATTTTTCCCCGTATTCGCTTAAAGACTCATGGAAACCCCTTAAAATACCTATCGGCTAGAAAGTTGGGCCATGGTAATTGAACCCATAATCTTCGAATGCAGGCCACATACGCTACCACCTGAGCCATTCCGTTAGGTAAGTCACGCATAGCGAGGAGCTCTTAAAATTTGACTGTTGCTTAATGCTTCTGTGTTCCTCTATTCCCATTGTATCTGGAAGGACATGTGTAATGAAACCATTTGTACAAATGTTTATGTCCATTAACATGAAATAGGAAAGTAAACTAATGAAAACAGTTTGTTGAAGAATAGATGGTGGAAGTCATGCAAACGTAACACTAAAATGTTTTTAATAGAATAAAATTACCTTAAAGCACAATAAAAAGTTGTCTACCTGGTAGATGTGCGGTAGAAAAAGTAAGCATTGTTAAAATATTTGTTGAATACAGTATCTTCGTGCAAGAGATGCATACAGTTCTCTTTTATATAGCTTATGCATCGACTGTGCTACCGAAAGATCAATTTATTTGATATGGAGTTCAAGGTATGTGCAACACTCGGTTAGCGGGAAGGAAAGGAATTTGCTGTGGCAGTGCGAAACTTGGATCAGAGAGATAGATACTCGCATTGTAGTGAACCCGTTCCCAAAAAGATTAAACGACTTAATGGAGTTGGAAGGACAACTTTGAGCAGTTAACTGATTTTGTTAAAGCAGTAATGTAATCTTGCCGCAACATTCTCTATTTATATTTTGCAATAGCTTTAATTGGCTTTTTGTTTTACACTTTAACACTTACTTTCTTCTGTTCTCTTCATTATGCCATTTATTGGTGGTTTTGTTTGTAAAATGGATAAAAAGCTAATTTTACCAAGCTCACAAGGCATTTTCCATACCTTACAATTTCTCATAAAAATTATTGTTCTGACTACGGTCTCTGTAGGGCCTCTTTTGACTGGAAACAATGTCATATTCTAAAATAAGGACTTTATGTATTATACGATAAACAACATTATTCATTATGAAAGTCCAGATTTTTGTTACTAATGAACTCCTGCATGAAACAAAAAGAATAGCGTAACACGCTTTATGACAGCTCAAGCTGCAAGCATAAGGTTGTGACAACAAATTTGGCTACACTGGCTACAGAAAACATGTTTGAAA
The DNA here is from genome assembly GCA_030765055.1 of Mantis religiosa. NCBI lineage: Eukaryota > Metazoa > Arthropoda > Insecta > Mantodea > Mantidae > Mantis > Mantis religiosa. The sequence goes on from CM060950.1 coordinate 315,517,762, forward strand.
TAGATTGTAGATGTCTAACAATATATCTTTGTGCTGTAAGTTTGTATATATTTCTTATGTTGTGCACCGTGATCAAGTGGCTAGATCGCTTACCGGGCCTAGTTCTATCCCAGGGAACCGTACTTAAGATTTGTGAAGGAAAAAAGCAGCATTTGGATAAGCTATTTCCAGGCTTTGCCGTTTCCTCCACCATTCATTCCACCAAATAATTTTTTCATAATTTTTCCTATCATCAATTTCACCGCTATTTCACATCTTTTCTTTGTCATTTTCATACCAGGCTTGGGGCTTATCATCCAAATGGATAGTTTCTCTCGCCCGCATCGCTAGTGTAGATGGTAGCACGTCTGCCTCACGTTCAAGAGGTCCCTAGTTGAATCTCGTTCAGAGTGAGATATCTTGATGAGGATTTTCTGGGGTTTTCCCTTATCTTCAAAGATGATCATAGGCTAGGATTAGAATTACTACGGAGGGGATTCGGCACTGAGGCCAGTCTTGATCTATTGTATCTAAGCCCTTAAGTGCGGCATTCGTCGCATGAAGGATAAGGGCAGAGGAGACAGAGGGCGGTCGTGACAAGGAGCCACGTCAATGCACAGGGCAGGAATAAATTCTAACCTCCCATTGTAGGCCAGGACAACGGACATTCCCTCCTACTGTGGTTCGGAAGCAGTCCCAGAAGTCGGTACCAAGACCGGCAACCGACCTACCGGAAGAGGAAGTGGTTTACCCAGAGCATATCATCCTATCATACACCGCCGAGACTCCCGCCGACACTTCTACCCTGAAAGAGATCACTAGATGAAAGATGATGTGAAATGGCAATGGAGATGAAATGGAGGGATAGGAAATTCGGAGGATGTAATTAACCTACCCAGTATTCGCCTGGCGACCCGGGAAAACAGTCGGAAAAAAACATGAGTCAGATAGGTCGGTCACGGGGATCGAACCCGCGCCTCCCGAATGCGGGCCAAGACGAAATCGCCTGAACCATCGTACCATCGGTGAATGTACAATAAGTATAAGCTTTGTGGACCTTGGGCTCATTTGAGAATCATTCCGCCGTTTTCATTCATCGTTCGATATGACTTAACGTTGGAGGACGTAAAGTAAAAAACAATTGTGGATATTCTCTCTCATCCAGAGTCAGTCTGTTCCTCCATAGGCTCTGACCTAGGCTCTTAATAGAGGTGTCAGTCCTCCATACAAGGAAGCTAAATAGAATATATGAACCGTCGTATGGTTTATAGTGTTTTAAAAAATGCATTCAGTATGAAGAGTCTTACACAGAACCATTCACAGAAATTTCAAGAAATACCGTGGAAGCACTGTGGTAACGTGTGCGACTGGCATTCTGTAGGTCGTGATTTCGATCCTCGTCGACCGACGCCTCTGAATAGGTTTGTCGTGGTTTCCCTTTGCCACTTACGTGAATTCTTGGGTACTTACTTTCATACAGCACTTTCCATTCCATCATTTCTCTTCATGAAATGAAGGTGGTCGTGGTGGACAAACGGCGCAGATACTTGCTCATTGTAAATGCTGTTCTTGGCACTAGGCAGTGTTTTATGTTTGCTGGCTTTACGTGAGGGGACGCTTATATTGACCCGGAGTGCTAGTAGCTGCATAGCTGTTACTGCCGCCTGAATGAAGAACTCTTAGCACTTGTTAGGGACTTACATGCTTTTCTGTGATCCGCCTGCCCTCACTTCATCCATTCCTCCTGCGGTAATATCTTAAAAACCGGTTACTATTTTGATGACTTTGACATTCTGTTCTCCTTGTATGGCCAGGAAAATGAAAGGGAAAAACCAAATAACTATTTCTCATTTGAGAAGCGAATATGTTTTAAAATGTAATCCAATGACAAGGAACATACCATAATGGTTTACTCCATAAGATGTTCATTAGACATAAAATTGTGTTTTACTTACATCTACACTTTTGTCTAGTTAAGAATGAATAGGACTTCAGACGTTATGCAGAAAATTCAAATAATTCTTTGTTGTGCAAGACTTAAATATATACATATTAAAAGCAGAAGCATTATTAACACTGAAGTATTCTTCATATTTAAGTTTGATTTATGAGTCACTATGTTTACACTCAAACTTCACTTACTTGTTGTTGTATAATTGAAACGTTTTCAAGATCATTCGATCTCATCCTCAGCTGTTTGGTGACTAAATGAACCTTCCTCTTCTTCCACTACTACGGAGCTCCGATCACTCTGCCATCTGGTGTTAGGGGTACTAAGTTTTAAAACTTCATTTAATGCCGGGATTTCAAAATTTATGATATAATGTAAAGGAGAGTTTTAGAATGGGAAAGTATTAAATAGCGAATTTAGTGGGAAGGTAGAATCAGACTGAAAAATTCAGTGCCATAGCAGGGATATGAACAATGGCTCTTCCAGTCTCCGTGCGCTGCTCTTAACCATTTAGCTACCACAGCCAACATGCCAGCATGACTCTATATTCTCCAACTGACTCGTATTTATTCCAGTAAACCACTAGAATATCTCATTGATATATGAGACAACTACCTTAATGGTGACTTACTATGCTGTAAGTACTTTAAGACCAGGGTTTATAGTTACGACCACTATTAGGTCAATTAATGGAAATTAATCGTCCTTTCACACTAGCTGTACTTACAGCACAACAAGTCGCCATTAAGGTAGTTGTCCCATGTCTTTGTGAGAACTCCTAGTGGTTTATCGGGAACAATACGAGTTAGTTGGAGAATTTAGTGTCACACTGGCATATTTGGCCATGGTAGCTCAATGGTTAAGAGCAGCCGATCGGAGACCGAAAGATCCGTGGTTCAAATCCCAGCTATATGGCTTTGAATTGACATTGAAATGCTTGGTTTTTATTCAGAGCACCTCAAAATATATATCTCTGGTGAATCTCAACATGGAATGTTTTAGTACAATACAGTACTTCAGCTACTTACTTTACATTGTGGAGAAAGTAAACGTGTGTCCTTTTTAATGATTAATGATGATTTTGCAGAAACTTATAATTTTACGTATAGTTGCATATTCTATATACATAGTTATACTTAGCATGCCAATGAGCGGTTAAATACGGGGAATTTTTAGTGTGAGTAAACATCTGCTGGCAACGCCGTTGAGCTGTCAGTTGTATTTAAATGAAGTGACGGCCTCAAAACAGTTTAAAAGCGTTCCAGGAAGGGCTAGTTCAATATCGGATTGCAGCGATGATAGTGCCTTTGTATGGATTGCTTTCAACCGTATTGGCATTGTAACTGTATTTCTGCTCGTAAATTGTCGCCTTCCCTATCCAACGTTTATGTACAACACGCGATTCATGTTCTAGTGCAACGCTTCACAAATACGGCCGTGTTACGCTGTTGGACTAGAAAACTATATTAATAATGATAAATAGCCAATGGCGAAGTATGAATCCGTACTCCATATAAAAGAGTAGGTTGAATAACAATATTTGAGAGTGATATTCCATAATTGATACACACATTTTCTTTTAAAGGACATACCAATTCTTTAAGGACATATGTGAATCTTCACTATAAGTGCTATCACGCTGAGATATTATAATCTGTCTCAAACTAGAACAATCCTGTTGTAAACAAATGGGAGGTCAGAAAGAGGGAAACAAAACACCTAACGGAAAGTTAAGATGGCTCTAGTTTTACACAGATTGTGCCTTGGAAATAAACTGTAGAGAGCAAATGAAATAAAATGTGTAGTGTTTAAGGCACACTCTTACTACATACGGCACCGCAGGCGGTAACACTTATGATACATGAGATGAAGATGGAGCATAGGTGGAATAAGATGGCGGGGGAAACCGGAGATCCCCGATAAAATCCGCCCCTGCGCCGTGTTGTCCACCACAAATCTCACTTTGCGGTCGCCTGGGATCGAATCCGGCCCACCTTGGTGACAGCAGAGCGGTCTATGTAGAGAGCATATGCTGAGACCAATAGTACCAAGATTAACACCAGAAATAAGAACTTTTTTGAGCATTTAACATTAAAACAGGAATAATTGAATGGATGAATTTATTAACTACATTCGGTTTCTTTCAAATTTACACATATTGAAATTTTCCTTTAATTGGAGTATTTTAGATTTATCTTAGTGTCCCATAGAGTCGAACACATGGTTATATTGTGTTCTTTGGCCTTTACCCATCTTCAGTTTCCATTTGGGCGCGTTTATTTCCTAATATTTCCTTAATCTATCCTGCTCCCACTTTCACCTTTGATTTCTATTTTCATCCTCCTTATTCAGCTTCCCTCCCTCTCAACTTATCTCCACCACTACACTCTCATTACCAAATTTTCTTTACACGCTTCTCTGATCTTCTATATCCCGATTTCAATATTTCATTACAGCCTCACTTCCATGTTAATCTTCTCAGTTTCTTTTCTCTAGCTGCCAACATTTCGTTTTTCCTTATAATAAAAGTTTATTACTTAATATTATATCGTTATTTGTTTTACTAACTTCTGTTTATTTCTAGTTTCTTCAACAGATCTTTCATTGCCACTTTCCTTTCCGATCAAGGTAAACGTTATTCTTTCCATCACTACAATCATCACTCATCACTTTTCTTTCCATTTTCGTCAGGTCTTCTTACCCCGCTTGCTCTGTCCTGTGATACGCAGTGTTTCTTCAGACTTATTTTCGTTCTTTGGTTTCTTATATAATTTAGCATTGCGTCCCTCTTCTGTTCATCGTTCACCTGTTTCATCCCTCTATAACCTTGCTTCATGTTTTTCTCAATTCTCCCCTACCTCGTATCTTATGTAACCATTCGAACTTTTGGTACATCACGGTCTTCGCAGCCATTTTTATCACCAGAATTTTGGTTATCTACCCACTTCACCTTTACCCCGAGTTGAGTTGATGTTGGTATCATCCCTTCTTTTTATAACTCTGTCTTCTGTTCAACATTCCCGTTTTTATCCTCTCCTCTTGTTCCGACTGCTTCTGTTTCACCATCTTCTGACGTCACTTCTGTCAATTTCATTGACGTTCATTTCTCTTGAACTTGCGTTTGTTGATCCTCAATAGTTGTGTGTGTGTGTGTGTGTGTGTGTGTGTGTGTGTGTGTGTGTGTGTGTATGTGTGTATGTGTGTGTGATGTCCTAAGTGTCTGCATTTATCATCAGGTTTATGCTTTCTTGGTTGACTGTACGTGAGTTGTCATCGTCATCTACTGCTTTTCTGCCACCAAATTGCGATTTACTCATAATTTAAAATTTCGCATCATGCCAATTTCTCTTGACTATGAGTGACTCTTCTGTATTCTATTAGCCTGCTTAATAACTCTCTTTGATCGTATCTCAAACCTCTATTAATATAGATGTCAGTACATTTTAGTTTATTTGCCTGCTATATCATTTGGAATACCACTTGTATACTGGAGAGATTCACTAAGTTTACCTATTTCTCCTTCTAAAACAGAGTGCGACACATATCTCACGTCTTCTCACCTCAACTCCTAGTTTTCCTTGTAAAAGTTCTCGTACTTCGCGTCTCGCATCCGCTGCTGCATTCTCTTCAATTTCCGTAATTACCAAGTTGTACACGGTGCTCATTTTTACCTGTGATTTTACCGTGCAAAATTGGACGTCATCAATAGCATCGCTTATGGAGCGAGTTTATATACGATCCCCTAGCGGGTTGCGATCGTATTTGATGTACTGACAACAGCTTTGATGCCTCCCTCTACCGGTAGGTAAATATACTATTTGAGAGGTGGGTGGTGCCCGCGTAATATAAAGGTGTGTAATTTTGCCCGGTGCGTAGATAAGATAACTGTTGTAGTGTGTTTTACTGAATGAATATGAAGACAATTATATGACGGATAAATACAAACAATATCTTGCAATTGGGTGTTTCTCTATGAAGATATATAACTTAACATAATTTAATTAAGGAATGCCAAGTTAATAACAGTATTATTTTAAAACACTTTAGTAAAGAAACAGATTCGTTTTGTCCTTTCAACAGTGCACGTCATGTCGAACGATGAATAAATAAATGAATTAATGAATAAATAAATGAATGAGTAAATTAATTATTGAATCAGGTAATATAACGCTGAAATGAGTCCAGATCCCTAGAGGTCAGAGTTACCCGACATTCGTCTTCGTAGGATAAGGGAAACCCCTGGAGGAAACCTTATCCAAGAACTCATCTTTAGCGAGATTCGAACTCGCGATCTCTTGAGTGAGAAGCACTCACGCTACCTCACACCACGGAGATGGCCAAAAGCAGAATATTTATACTATATTTTTAATGTAAATTTATATCCAGGAATTAATCCTTAAAGAGTTAACCCTTTTAAATACATTACTCCGTTATATGGGTGATTTTTAATTAATTAGAGCCAACTGAAAAATTCAATGCCATGGCCGGGATTTGAACCACGGATCTCCTGGTTTCCATCCAGTCGCTCTAACCCTTTGAGCTACCATGTCCAATGTGCCTTCCCGACATTAAATTCTCCAATTGACGTAACGGGGAAATCAAATGAGTCAATTGGAGAGTTTAATGTCGGGAAGACACATTGGACATGGTAGCTCAAAGGGTTAGAGCGACTGGATGGAAACCAGGAGATCCGTGGTACAAATCCCGGCCATAGCATTGAATTTTTCAGTTGGCTCTAATTACTTATTTATACTATATATTTATAATATTTATTAATTATATATATATTACTTCTAGATTGGGACCAGTCGCTTAATAGCGTCCAGTTTCTGTTTTTGCGAATAACTGATCCTGTATCTTGCAAACATTTGATGCGCCAATTGGTTTTTAAGGACATAAGGATACCAACATTAACGGACATTTTAATTAAGCGTGAGAATGACAAAAAGTCTATATCATATACTAATCAAACGTAAGACGTTTATGTTGCAAACAAAAGTATGTCAATTTGACGGTACCTGGACACTTTTGAGATTACGCTCCGAGGGACTTGTCTGATTGCCGTATAGTGCTGCATAAATTCTACGCAGTGGTTTAAATTATAATCAGTATATGTAGCGCCAATTGTAATGTCTGTACGAAAGTAGCATTCAACCATGAATACGCGGTGATATTAGAGTAGAAACGTGCTACTTATGTACTAGAATGTTAATCACGATTACCGTCAGAGGGGTTCAAAGAGAGGCTGGTTGTATTAGTTAACAGTGCAACCACACTCAGAGCACTGTAATTTGCTTACTGTTTAGCAAAAATTTCCGCTTCTTCTGTGTAGATGGCACTATGATTTCAAGATAGACTCACCAGTAAACTATGACGTCAATCTTGCTCTATCGGAGGGCGGGAAATAACGAAAAAAAAAAAAAAATAAACACCTTGTATCTCTTGTTACTGTCTTCTATATTCTGTTTTTTTATTGCAAATCTATCTCATAATTTACCCTAATTTGTTGCTTAATTCGTCTTCTGTATTCTCCTTGCTTATGTCACTAATCTGTTTCAACAAATGGTCAAGTTCCTTTAGTTCTCTTAGAACTTTATCTATTTTTTGTTGTTATGTATCTGTTACGCTTTTGCTGTCATTTAAGGAACAAGCTCAGCATGGGTCCTTTCGCTACAACTGCCCGACTGTTACTCTACGAGGAATAATTATGACAGACGAAACAGGACCAGAAAGGAGAAACAAAATTCTATTATAGAAGAAGATGATGAGGAGATTGAATTAGAAAATACAGCTACGAGGGAAATTTAGAAAATGAAACAACATAAAGAATTTGATAGAAATATGTTAGTATCCATAGGACAATAAGAAAGGGGCGAGAGAAACAGATAACAAAGGCGAGAAGAAGAAACAAAAATAAGAGAGGAGTCAGAAAAAGCTTACAATGTAGTGTGGAATTATAATTGTAGAATGTGTAATTTTGAAGGAGGAGAGGTGTGGTACTGCAAACGAAGGAGTGGAACTTGGAAAGCCCGCCTCGGTAGCGTAGATGGTAGCGTGTCTGCCTCACGTTTAAGAGGTCCCGAGTTCGAATCTCGGTCTGGGTGAGTTACCTGGATAAGGGGGTTTCCGAGGATTTCCCTTCTCCTAAAACACGCATGTCAGGTAACTCTAAGCTGCATGGACCCCGGGCTCATTTGAGCATCATTTCACCCATTTACATTCATCGTCCGATATGACTTAAAGTTGGAGGACGTAAAAGCAAAAAACAAAAAAAAAAAAAAAAAAAAAAAAAAAAAAAAAAAAAGAAAAGAAAAGAAATAAAGAAAGAAAAGTGGAAGCTGGAATCACCGCCAATAGCAAGAGG